>JAUYWI010016676.1:0-18999 GCA_034780595.1 Parotoplana pacifica
AGTGCAATTTTTGGAGGTCGGCCAGACCTTGGTCTTGGTTCAATGTTACCAGTTTCATTGTTCTTGTGAATCAAACGAGACAGCCGATCAGACACGTGTAACTGATTCGCAATTGCAATATTAGACAAACGAAGATTCTTCGTTTGCTGGGTGATAACTGCTTAGCATGACCCATGATGAATACAAGTTTGAAATATTGAGTGATTTTAGATGCATATTATAGCAACGAAATCTCTTAATCAATATTTTAATGGCCACTCAACAAACAGTTAACTAATTATAACAATTTTAGTTCTATTGAATAATTAAAGTAATAAATTTGAAAACAATAGTAGTTTGTGAGATTAAATTAAATATTTTTATATTTTTCAATAAAATTGACACATATTTATAAAAATTGTTAAACTTTTGAGACCCAAAACCGGTTTCACGAAATAACTGTACCACTATTTGAAATATTTAATGTTATAACCATGAAATTTAATTATTTCTGTTAATTTATTCATTGAACAATTAATATCTTTTATATTTCTATTTTCTAACTAATTATTCCATAATATTTCGATCTATGATTAGGTACTTTGTTTTTTTAATTATTGTAAACAACATTTTTATTTTTAATATTATCCACCGTAACTGTGTTTTTGATTTTTGCTAATACTATAGTGTTGTTACAAATAAACAAAGGATAAATAATTAGGTAGATAGATCCAATAACATAATTACCTACCTCTATGATAACAAGCCATTTGTCTGATTTCCTTAGTAGGATGAACCTGTTCACCGATAGAATAGGTAAAAATTCGTATCTAAAAACAGTGAAATATTGGTTTAATAGTGTAAACAAAATATAATTTAGTAATAATTACAGTAGCTATTATGTTCTTTTTATATGTATATATAGATGCAAAAATGAAGTTTAATTTTCTTATCTACAATATGTAGAATAAAATATTTACTGAAGCAAACATACAAAATAATAAATAATAAATTAAAATCTTAAAAGCCTTCAACAGTACTAACACCATAGAATTGAATATAGTCTAACCAAAAGATGTGCAAAATTATACCTTCTACATAAAACAACAACTTTTCAAGATTAAATCAAAACTATGTAATTATGTACATGATAAGATGGTCAGTCAAGCTTTGTAATAGAAAGTAGTATCTAGTTCATCCGAAAATCAAAAACCATAGAACAATCCAGTCAAAAATGAAAAGTATAATGTTATTTAAATGCAAACAATGACAAGAAATATAGTGTGGGACTTAGGACCATCAGCGGTGAGTTTAAACCAGTTTTATGTCTCCACAACCGTCCCATAATCTATAGTTATTATTTAAGTTGTAAAAAGCCAAATAGGCACATTACCTATTAATTCTTAAATATATGTAGTACCTATTCATGTTGGACAATCAATAATTTGTACATTCGTTGTAAAACAAATCCCAACAGTATACTACTAATAATGTAGGAGTATGATTGTAGAATGACGTAATTATCAATTGGAATTCTATAAAAATCACATGAATTATGTATCTAACGGATTAATATTTAGATAGACAGTAAGTTGGATATACAATTTTATTTTCTAGGTTTGCATAATTAATTTACCGCCAAAAAATGGCAAAAAGTAGGTTATCTCTAGCCACAGAATTATACACTCCAGTACAAAAAGAATCTAATAAATGTATAATTTTAAGCTAAGTAGATATAATGTTAAATAATCAATTAATTATGTGATTTCTGTTCATTATGTATGTTCAATAATTAACATCTATGGCTATTAAGCTATCAAAAATAATGAATCGACACGCTTATGATGTTAAATTTCAATTGTAGGGTAGCGATGGCGATTATTACTGCTCTTGGGTGTATGTTAGCTCCTAAATTTCAATCAATAGTTTTGTATTGAGATATTTCATGCATTCACATGACATTTTAAAAATAGCTAACCAATTTTACAATTAGAATATACATAATTTGTTTACTCTATTAAATAAATTTTTCAAAATTCTTTATGTAAAATATCTTTATTCGTCAGTAGTTAAAGATTAGAAAACATACATTATTTAACTAAATTGGCTAGCCTTTTTTTAAATTTCATATAAATGAATGAAATGTATGAATACAAACTATTGATTGATATTTAGGAGCTAACATATAATATTTGATATTATGTATGTTGTGGCTAGAGCTAACGTACTTTTTGTAATTTTTGGCAGTAAAATTTATATATTTTTGTGATGTCTTAGATTACTGAATTAATTAGGGTTAGATAGGGGGTCGTTTGATATTGTATTTTAGGTTAATGGTTAAATAAAAAATGCACTATCGCATCAAACTACGAAAATAAACTATTTGTAGGTAACCGGAATAAACATTGAGAGAAGATGAAATAAACTAGTGAAATTACCCCTTTTCTGAAACGGAAAATAAGGCACTGTTTTTTATGGCCATATACAGAAAAATATTCGTATGATATATTTTTTTATTTTGCCAAAGATTCATGGTGCCTAAATACATAAAAAAATAAACTGCATAAACAAATAAAGTTCATTTCACACAAAGTTACAGTTAGAGTAAAATAGAATGAAAAGAGATTTATAATTAGGTACAACTCGGAATCTAGTATGACGATCTATGGCATATATGCATGGAATTTTTGTAGAGATAATTTACGTGCTCAGAGTATAAATTTAAAAAATAATTATCAAACAGAGATGGAATGATAGAATCAGCGATACTTTTGCACAGAAAATACACATGACATGATAAACAATGAATTGTTAAAGCAAGTGTTATGAATAAAATAAATTTTATTGAATTTTGGAGTAGGTACTAATTTATGGATAAAAATAATTTGTAGACATTTTTAAGTGTAGTAATGAAACGTTTTTTATCTTTAGTGTTTCACAGTTAGCTAATGTCCAACCGTCTACAGTTTTTATTATTGCTGTGTATTATTGATGTTGTATGTGGATGTCACAACAGAGAATGGATTTGTTCTGAGCACCACAGATTTGGTATTTAAAGAAAAAATTGAATTTACGATTTTCTATGGATATAGTGCAGACAAGTTCATAGTAAACCATAGGCATAGGTCAATTTATTGATTTTCTTTACTAATATAACCATTGATACATAATCAATGAATGTAGCTTATCAGCACTATGAACATAGAAATTATAAATTTCAATTTTGTTGTCACACTTACAGTCAACTCATAGAAAAGGATAGGCTTAAAACTTGAAAATTATATATAAAAAATGTATATCAATTAGAATTATTTTATTTATTTAAATAAATTTCTCTCCAATTGTAAATTAAAAAACGGTTACAAAAGCTGTATAATTACTTAGATTTTATAGATTCAAGTTTTGCTTATTTTACATACATAGGTATTACGGCTAAATTAGAGTTGGACGCTAGTATTTTGCAACGGATGTTTAAGTTTTTACTATTTTACTTCAACTTATCCTTCAAATAAAAAAATTCAAGTTTCAATCAAATCGGTTATTGTAAAATTGTGAAAATAGCCTGGAAAACGTTGTTGTTTAAGCCATTTGCGCCTTAGCAACGGTTGATATGTATCAAATCATCATTTTAATTTGGCTTAACAATTAAACAACTCAGGTTTCAAGTTTAATCTAAATCGGCTATTGCAAAATGTTTAAAAATATGGAAAAAAGTTAGTATGGCCATTTCATACCATAGTTGCAGTGCATCAAATAATCATTTTATTTTGGCATATCAATTAAACAACTTATATTTTCAATTTTATCCAAATCGGTTATTGTGAAATGTTAAAAATAGGTAAAAATGGTGTTGCTATGGCCATTTCGCTACCTTAGCATCGGTTGTTATTCACCACTTTAGAATATTATGTTAGTTTATCCATTTGGAAACTTATAGTCCAAATTTTATTCAAATCGGAAATTACAAAATTATAAAAATAGCTGAAAAACTTAGTTGCTATGGCCATTTCCCCCCTTAGAAACGGTTGCTATGCCTCAATTTAGTATTTTTCTCATCTTTGTAGTTCAAGGATTCTATGTACCAAATTTCATCCTAATCGACTAGTTTTTAGGGGTTGATATCGGTGCTGGAGAAGAAGAATATAAAGATAAAAATACAATATTTGAAAATGGTTGATTTTTAATATCACTGTTAATATTTGACCGATTTTGAGAAAATTTGGTAGACATGTTGGAAACAATAATCAGAAGAAAGAAGAATTGGATTGTATATACATAATACGTGGAGAAGGAATGGTCAAAGCGATTCTGGGGATACGTGGAATACGAAAACCAGGAAAAGGGATATTAGAAGAATTCAAATCAAACACCTATAGAGAATTGAAGGACCGAGCAGCAAACCGAAAAGGATGGGGAAAGTGGATGCCATAGAATTTGAACCTGCCTAATAACACACTAGATAGATCGAGAGATAGAAAGAAAATGTTAGTTTTTAGCTAAACTTTATAATGACAAACTAAACAGAAGTTTAAATTTGATTGTTTTTATAAATACATAGAGCTATGCCCATAGAGTAAAAAATATATATAAATGACTATTCTGTGGCTATGCCTTTTCATGTTAACAAACACCAAAACTGCGTATACATTAGATGCATAAACTACAAATTCTAATTCTAAGATTTAAACTTGTACACATTGCATAAGCACGTACCTAAAATCGGTCTTACTTTTTTGAGTTCATCATCATTTTGTACCTCCTTTTTGATAATATTCTGTGGATAATGCTGTCCGCCATCCGTCAAAATTACAATAATTCTGTTACAGTTGGCACCCTGATTGTTTTTTCCCTTTGTCAATCTAATAAACTACACAAACATATGGATTACATCAAAACACAGATATGAACAATATTAGATACTTCAAAATACAGAATGGACTATATAAGATACTCCAAATACAGAATGGATAATATTAGTTACTCCAAATACAGAACGGACAATATTAGTTACTCCAAATACAGAACGGACAATATTAGTTACTCCAAATACAGAACGGACAATATTAGTTACTTCAAAATACAGATGTATGGACAATATACTAGTAGTCAAACTAACTTACATTTCTAAACGTTTTATAAGCGAATTTAATTCCATAATCAATATTTGCTATTCCAGTTGCTCGTATTTTATCCAGTTGTTTAAATATTCTCTGTATCAAAAACATACATACAACAAAAATTATCTTTCAAATGCGGTCTTTTCCCACTACACCTCTAGTGTCATTTTATTTTATCCCATTTTATCTCTAAAAGGGGGGGGGGGCAGAAGTAACCGTCAATTTTTTTAAATCAAAAAGGTAAAGTTTTGCATTGTTATACAAAATATTATTGGAACTCATTTAAAATAATACAAAATATTAAAAAAATATTTTATGTCTAAAAAATCTATTTACTGTCTATTGTTCTCAAAATTACATCCCCCTGCCTTCAAGAAGGCATCCATTCGGCCTCTCAACGAACCAATGAATGTCCTGACACAGGTTGTAATTGACTTCGGCGAAGCATTTGCTATTCTGTCTTTCAAAAGCTCGATGTTTGTTATTGGATGTTTGAATACCTAGTGCTAAACAATGCCCAAACCGGATAATCGAGGAGAGATAGGTCCGACAACATTGGGTAGGGGGGGGGGCATTCAACCCCACCTCTTCGGCCGATCCATCGATCCATAGGGAAAATTGGGTGGTGTCCCATCCTGTTGAAACCACACGTCATGGGCAAGTATTGCTTCCATACAAACAAAGCCAAATTCATTTAACTTCTTCAAATAGCTCTACCCAGTCACAGTTCCAGTAAAAAATGGAACCAATGAGTTTAGCCGGACATATGGAAGCCCATACTACGACACCGGGGCTGTTGACAGGTTTCTCAATTACCTGCTATAGATTTTCGTCACTGTACTAAACACATAGCCACATCAGAGAATATTATGTTGGATGCATCACCAAAATTGTCTTCGAGTTCTCACAAAAATTTATTCTCCTGTCATAATCATTTTCATTTAACTTATGCACTAACCGTGGAATCCAGTTTTCTTACACCTAATACAGCGGATAGTAGTTTGAGGTATATCAAGTTAATTTGATAATCGTCTAGTCGATGTTTGTGGTTCCTGTGTCAAGCATTCATGGACAATCATTTTCGTTGGTCATTGACAAAATTTGACTAGGCTTCTTCTTGTTTTCAACAGAGCTGGTTTCCAAAAATTTTTTTATTGATTTCATTAATGGTGTGCCACCGCAAAGATTTATCAAATTGTTTTTCAAGCTTAGTGCAAACTGATGTGACGTTTCGTTTGTTTGATTAATAAGTTGTTATGGAAAAAAAACACGTTGTTCAATGCTTAGTTGTGCCATGATGAATAAATTAATATTTAAGTTTTGCCTACATTGGCCTATTAGCTTGTCTGTTGATTAACATCAATTTACATAAAAATCTGATGAAATAATCTATTTTAATTATGTCTATAGATTTTGTATAAGTAATGGACAATTTTACCTTTTTGATTTAATAAATTCGACGGTTACTTCTGCCCTCCCGCACCTGCATATTTGGTAATAGAAAGACCCATTTCATCTCTAACAATCATTTATCTTGTTGCTGTTTACACTCGCCTCTTTAATTATTCTAGTTTTATAGATGCAAATTTATTTTTATGCCTTATAATGCATGTAGGTATCCTCCAACAAATTTCGAACAGTAAATGAACGATAATATTAATTTTATATATTTGACTTGATTATGACAGTTTAATGACCGATTTTCACAGATTATCACACATTTTAAGAAAAATAAATCGTCATGTTCCAAGTAATTTCGTAATATTGTTCTGGATTTAACAAGACGACTTTTATACAGTTCACAACAAAATAGGTGGCAGAAGTAAAAAGGGAATAAAGGTGAAATGAGACTATAGATGAAGTAGGACTTTTAATCATCTGATATATTTTAGAAGTAAATTCGGTGAAGTGAGACAAGAGGTAAAGTGACACAGAGGTTTAATGGGAGGGATTCTTCAAATATAAAGTAAATTAAACTGACGACATACATCCTTGTTCCTTTTGGTGGCCTGTACAAAGGTCCTGAAACATTCTTTTGCTTCAACACCTTTTTCTCTGTTAGGATTATCAACCAACAGATGTGGATAGTCATTAACCTTTACTTTTTCGTTCTTCTCGTTTTCAATAGTAGCTGACTTTGTTCCTGGATACTAAAAAGATACATAATAAGCATTGCTATTACATTATCATAGTCTGTCACGCTACAAAAGATAAGTTGTAACGTTATACCTAAGTATGAGACTAGCACTTTACTGAAGATTATCACGCCTCCAATCGTTATACAATGTACTACCTATAGGTATATATCTGTTCTAATATTTAAATATTGATATTATCATTGAGTAGAAACCATCATTAATGACTTGAAGATCAGAGAATATAAGAAACTAATCAATTCTCAAGTTATTTCTAAAAGAATAATGAGGTTAATGCCTACCTGAGCAACAGCCACGTAATCATTTTCTCCCAAAGTATCCACCAGCTTTTTTACGGCAAGAATCGTTAACTGTAGAGATTGGCCATGCATACTTCCACTCCTAAAATTTTAGAAAAATATACAACTCATTAATAAGTTAGTTCCGAATTTTTAAAATAAACAATACTAGCAGATAATGACTTAATAATTATATACTAACACATGAAGTAATGGAAATAAAACATGCTGGCAACAGGCTGGAATTATTTGTGTTATTTTTTATTTGTATTCTAATACGTTACCTAAAGAAGGATACATAGAAGTATGAACAAATAGAATAAATCGGAAATGGTCAAGTGTAAGTATACATATGTATTGTCACACTGAACAATTGTTAGTTCAGGGGCCCGGAGAATTCTAATCATACTGCAGTATGAAGGTTCTTTGGTTTTATCAAATAGATGAAGATAAAGCATATTTAAAATAATAATTTTCATATATGTACCATTCTATAGTTGTTTTCAACCATTTATTCTAAGGCAATATTTCATTTTCCAAAATTTAAAATTTTCTTATTAATAAAATAGGAAAAATTTAAATAACGTTCCCGTAAAAGGAATTTTTGGGCACCCCTTTTGGAATAACAAATTTACACTTCTTATAAATGTCTAAATATTTTTTGAACGTTTCAATTAAATATTGGTTAATCAAAACTAAAACATTTTAATTTTGATGCTATCTATAATTTCTCCTATCTCCTACATACATATACTACATATAAATAGCATCAAAATGAAACTGTTAGTTTTGATGAACCAAATAATTTAAAACTCAGAGAATGTGTAAATTTGAAGTGATTCGAAGCAATTTTTTCTCCCCGATATTTTTCAGCCTAGGAAAAATATGTATGTACATTGAGTCTCTTAGTGACCGTAGAATTTATAAGTCCGAATTGTGTAATTTATGACCTACGATTTAAATATGCCTTAAACTTTAATTAATTTTCCGTAGTCGATAGTAAAGTCTTTGACTTTATAAAATTTACTATTTTTCTATACGCAATAGAAGAATACTTAATTTTGCTGATACTTTACTGAAGTGGAATTGATTTTTCAATCATTGTACACATCCCTTATACATCATCATATGCTTTCTTTATTATTTATTTATTAATTATGAAAAGTTAATAACGATTTATAAAACCAACAATACCTACTTTCAAAAAAACAAATATTTCGCATCTCTCCAATTTGTCATTTGGAACACTATAGCGACTTCATGGTCAAATAAAGTGGCAACATTGTCAGTCAAACAAAATATACATTATTGTTTGGATTCTTTATTGTGAGGGAAAAAATATTAAGCGTGACTACAAATTAATTATTTATTATTTTAAATTTACAAAAAAATCAATTTATTTAACGTTTCAATGCTGAATACAAAAACTAGTGTCATGATGAGATAGAAATTAAATGATTACTTCTCAGATTGACATTTAGTAATTAATTTCATTAAAAAATCTAAATACCACATGTAACAATCCATAATTCTTGGCTTTGTAAATCAGATATTGTTTATAAGAACAAAATAAATTTAATTATCACAATGTATTACTTATTTTACCAGTTAACCGTGTAATTCCATCAAATATAAAATTATTAAGTCAAATCATTTAAAATGCACATCCTACCTACCAATTTGTTCAGGCAGGTTGAATTCGCCTGTGTACCCACACACAGCCCTTGTAGGCAATAGTGCGTCATTCTTCTAATTCCAATAAAATGGAAACTTTTACCTAATTCAATCGAAAGTTACATTTGATTAAAGTTTACAACGATATTCACGTCAATATCCATTTTCTCAAAATTTACCTATATAAAAAATTAGCAAGTACCTTAATATTCATTTTTCAATGCCATTGACCAGCATATGCATTTTGTAAAGTTTGTTAATTTATCACGTTTTAATAAACACATTATAAAGTAATGCTTCTACTACTAACATCTTTCATGCATAACGGGTCCACAATCAATGGTGATCGTTTTTGGCTTCAACTTTCAAACAACCGCTTTGTAGCTAAAGAAATATATGTATTCAGCAGAATTTTTTTAAATATCATTTTATCGATTTTCTATAAGGGTGACTAAAATGTCAACTTAAAACAGAAATTTTATTTAGACAAATGGGTCGTGTAACTTACAGAAGACGTTGCTCCTTAACTAGGAGCAGTGTTTTTGAGACTGGAGCTTTAGCAATAAACTAAATTAAATAGACAGTTTTATAAAAATCGGTTTTTCTATACCAATTCGGAAATGACTTTCCACAGACTTGACAGCTTCCCATATTATCTACGACGTGTTAATACAAACTCTGAAAAACTAAATAGTTTCTTTATAATGTTAATAATAGTAAAACTAATTAAAACCTGCATAACATCCCCAGAATACCAAATAGCTTTAATAGATGCACATGATAGATGCAGTACATTGTTTTACTTTAAATTTCAAACAGAAAAATACAACACTTTTATCTTTTATCTATTTGGTATAATGAAATTTAAAAATAAAGAAACAACACTAAGGTACTTCGTTTTCAATCAAGTTAACACAGTACAACTTCCTTTCTGACAATCCCTTTCAGATCTTGTAGTCAGTTCAGCAACACTCTAACAGTATCAGTTGCAATACGAAGGTGAGATGAAATCCAGTCCGGAACCACCAAATAACCGGCCCGGGATCAGCCAGATCAGTCTACTGTAATCAGCCTGAGCTATCCTATCTGATCGGGATCTTGTCAGCTGAAAAGCTTTTTAAGACGGTTCAGTCACACAATTGTGAAGCATATAAGTTAAATAATTAACAAATCTGCCATCATTTTTCAAGTGTACATTTTAGAAATTAATAATTATTGATTAGTGTTTCAACTAGAATAAGGGTGGTTGTCTGCTGGATATCGTATTAAAGCATAATAGCTAATTATATTAGGTTTACCATAAAATAGAGGTTGAAGCAAATTTTTCTTTTCGAATTTTCAAATTATTTTTTAACCATCTATACCTGTACATTAATAATGTCATTGACCAATTCACAGCCGTCTTAAATTATACTTATTCACTTTCAACCGAACATTTACACTTTCCAGTGAACACAGTTGCCCAATGTTATTAAACATAAATCACCAATTCAGCTGTGGCAAGGACCTCGACTACCAAGTAGAATATCTAATTAAATAGGGAAATCAAATCCCACCTAATATCTGACTGGCTCTTTAGATTTTCTGATCACTGGAATATGACTGATTCAATATTCTCTTTTAGTGCAAATTATCCCCATGCATATTTCATTACCAGATCAAGGTTAGCTAAATTTCTCTAGATTTCTATGTAATTGTTAGCAACTTTCTTTTCGTTTATTTGAAAATTTATGTAGATAAAAGGTTTAATTAAAAATAAAACAATAATCATTAGAAATAATGTTTTTTAAAACGTACGGAAAAGAATTGCGTCTATGATTTTACATTTGTTTTAGCTCTAAATATTAGTATTAACTTTGATTTATAGATTTTAGCGGTAGACGTTTTATCGTACGATAATTTCTAACCCACTATGTACTTGACAAATTCTCTATATAACATTTTTCTAAAAGAATTTTTTTCTATATCACGAATTTTTGTATTATATTAGAAGTAGAATAATTGGATCTGATATATAAAAAACTGAAATATTTCGTAATTAAATCTTAGTTCATATACAGGTTCCTAAATATGGGTAGGTATCAGCTATAAAAATATTGAATTATTTGAATTGTTTTCATACGGGGTTGCTCTTGATGTAATGCCCAAAAAATTCCAGAAAATAATCAAGTTAACTATTATTTAAAATGCGGATGAAATTAATAATAAATATTTATTAATATAAACCAACCATTAATTAAAATATTCTATCATTTCATGACACACGTCATTTTCTTTGAGTATTATCGTCAAGTATTCCGGAATTGATTTTAAGTATTTAGGACGAAATTATACAAAACGAAAATTAAGCATAAAATAAAACTACACAAACCTAATGGACATTTATCATTTCATTAAAAAAAAACTTCATAAATTATAATTTTTATGAAACCATAAATAATAATTATTATGATTATATTTTTAATGACGTAATAACATTGCCACATCCGTCATATGTTACGATAAACTTTTAAATATTACCTACTTCTCCTGGTGTTATTATTAAACTCTCGTAAATTTGAAACCTGCAAAGCAATACTGGCTGAATTTGATAATAAATTGACCAAAGATATAAAACGTCAATATTTGAATTTGTCTAATAGTCTTCATGAAGCAAAAAGCGAAGAAATAGATATGTATGTCTATGGAATAATATATGTTTAACTACCGAAAAATATATTTCATAGTTGGTGGGTACACCTACATACATCAGATCACAAACCGATCTAGATAGTCAAACTGCTCAGTCGCTTAGCAAATATGTAGAATTACTATGAAAATACAGAGTTGAGTATTCTAATAAAAACATGAGAAATAAGAATGGACAAAACACTTTATTTATGACTATGATTGCCTTCTGCAATTGATCAAAATGTCGACAAAGATAATATGTGTTTAGTCAATTAAATCCAGTTTTTATAATGACCTAATAATTTACCTCCAACCAATTTCCGAACTCCTTCTTACTAAATTATGTTTTATCTACAAATGTTGGCCAAATATTTAGAAGAACTTTTTTATTACACCAGGGGTGATAGGACTATAATGGGTGAGGTCAAAGTTATGTCTTAAGAAATGTCTTAGTCTTAAATATTTTCTGAACCCAGGTTATATCAGCCGATCTGACGAATTTTTGTAAGAAAATACTCCTTCGTATTCTAGTGCTAAGAATGCGCTCGAAAATAAAACCTGAAATGTCACCTGTACAGTTTGGTTTTGTTACTGACAAAAACACCACAATTGCAATTTTCACATTACGTTCAATCATAGAACAGAGCATAGAAATGCAAAAAGACCTTTATCTATGTATGGTTTATAGATTATTCAAAAGCATTTGACAAGGCACAGCACACCAAGCTTTTTCAGATCTTAAACACATTAGATATCGATGGAAAAGATTTGAGAATACTGCGAAATCTATACTGGGATCAAGAAGCTGTTATTAAATAGATGGTGAGCATAGTTGATCTCAAGTCAATTTAGCGTGGTGTATGACAATACTGTGTGATGTCTCCTGAACTTTTTAATCTTTATGGAGAAATGATATTGCGTCATAAGAAGATCTAAATAGAATGAATATAGTTGGCCAAAACATTACAAATTATGTTATGCTAATGATACTGTGCTTATTACCTACTCAGAGAAAAATCTACAAAACATTTTGGATGTAGTTGTGGAATAAAATGAAGAAATAGGATTAGAACTGAATGTTTCAAAAACGGAATGCATGACCATCTCAAAGAAAATGCACCCTCAAACAAGTGCACAAATTCAAATATTTAGGCTATATTATCACATCTGATGGAAAACTCGATCATGAAATTACAAAAATAGCCTAATTTAAAAAGCCTTTAATAAGGTGGGTATAATAATGTACAACAGAAACATAAATCTTGACACAAAATGCTGAAATATTGGTGCGTCATTGCAAGCAAAAATAGAATCCCAGGAGATGTGGTTTTTAAGAAAGATGATAAATATATCATGGACTGCAAGAAAATCAAATCAAGAAGATACAGCTGCCAATACTACAAGATCATTATTGAAGAACATCAGAAAAAGGCAGATACAATGTATTGGTCATATCATCAGATATGGTGACTTAGAAAAGCTTGCTTTACTTGGGAAGATTGCTGGACAACTTATTTACGAGTACAAAGCCTCAACAACTGAGCCACAGAAAGCATATAATGAATAATGATTTCATTCATGCTGTCAGAGATAGGAAGCGTTGAAAGTTCATGATTACAGATGCCCGCAACAGGTCTGGAACTTTACCCCCTCAAATGTGTATTTTTTAATACAAAATATAGTTTGATAAAAGTCCTAAAACTAAGAAGACAAACTAAGCTAATTTTTAGTAGTTTTCCAATAAATACTAATTAGAATTTCAACAATAGGTCGGTACCTACTAATGCAATATTATTATTTAAAACTTATCAATTTAATCCTAGTCGTTTAGCCAAACAGACGTGCATAACATCCGGTAATACAAAACTTACGTGTCAATCAGAATCAGCATATCCTTGGGAGAGGACGAGCCCTGAACGTACCTAGAAAAAGTAAATAGATACGAAACTTCAAATATTATCAACATTATGAACAACATATAAATAATATAGCATTTGTAGTACTGTTGGTTCAGAAAATCATTAGATTTTAATAAAGATAACTTTCCTGAAAAATTAGTCCATCAAAATAATTACAATCTGATTTCAATCTAATAAAGGAATACGAATTTGGATTATTCAATGTTCTAGACATTTGCTAATGGGATATTTGTTTGCTATAAAAAAAGTACTAATTAAATATTCTGTTGTTAAGCTATTTTAATATTCTTAACAACAATAATGTTTGGAGAATATATTTAAGATTTTTGATTTCAGCTACATATCTTTATAATTTAAAGATATGTAGCTTTTGTTAATATTTACTGTTGAATTTCCTAATTCACGAATAAACAGATAATTCTTAATAAACTGCCTCCACGTATGAGACAAGTCTTAAGGCAAAGATTTTAATTCTATTAATCAAATAGCTTAGCAAGAGAATATTTGCCTTTTATTGTACTATTGTCAACCAAAAATTGTATATGGATCCAATCATAGCATTAAAATCAAATTTTTAAAGAATTGATCTTCATTTTTATTATCACAGTTTTTCAAATGTTTAATATTCAAGATTTATCTATTCATTTCATTTCATTTTGGATATGGAAAGGCGCATGGTAGAAAAGGCGCATGTTTTATTAAACCTCTGCAATATCACTTTATTTCAAGAAAACAATTCATGTTTAAGTTTAATTTATTATAAAAAATGATGATATTTTGAGAATATTTCATTTACTTGATATATGAGTTTAGGACAGAAATCTGCGTTAGCATCAACGACGACGGCATTTTAAAAACGCCACATACTTCCTTGTGGCTATGCAATTAGTTAAACATCAGAGCTACATTGAAACCGAAAGTACATCAACACTATTGGTTTCATATTACACTGTGTGAACATTATAAACCAATCTTTCACGTTTCATCAAACTCTAATGCCTCAGCCTCTTTTATCTACCAAACTATGTTCAACTTTTAGATTTGCATTCCACATGATTATTCCATTTTCCAATTTAGTGAACATCACCTTTTTAAATAAATAATTGATAAATTTCACGCATTGCGATTTTCTTTTAAATACAAAAAAATATATTTTTTGTATCTTCACTTTGATGTGTAGAACTGGATTTTTCCTTTTATCATCCAGTGATCACAATCTACTAGATACAAAAATGTAATATTTATAAGAACTAAATGGGACGCATCAACATTTTAGTGCATAATAAATGTCAAAATAGAAACTATCAAAAACTGTTGTTCAACAGTTTTTGATAGTTTCTATTTTTTCCTTGTTGAAATTCAATTGTTTGTTTAGTATACTTAAACAAATATCTATGGTTAAATTAAATGCTCCTGTATTTCGCTATTTCATTCCTGAAAAGAGAACTGAAGCTACTATGAAAATATGATATGCTGAGTACGAATACTTTTGCTAAAGCGAATCCATTAATATAGCTATGAATCTATTAGGGTAGCGACCGCAAGACACTTATTAAAATGAGATAAATAATTATAATCCTGGATTGAAAATTGCAATTAGTTTTTAGTAAATAAAGCTATTAAAAAAGTTTACTTTAATTTGAATTAGAAAAGTTCAAAAATAGAGAGTAGATCTAGCAAACTTAATATTGAACTAACCTGAATTAAAATTCAGTCTACGGCACTGATCTACATATACTGTATACCTACCTATATTGGTCTTTTTCCTAGGTCTTGATCAAAATGTCTTATTGTGTTAAAAAAAACTAGATTAGGTAGTTGGTTCTTTACATAAATGTTTGTAAGTCTATGAATAAACGGTAGTAATTAACTGACCAGGGTCTGCGTCGTACATCGTACATGTCCACTCCTGTATTGCGCCATTTCATTCCTGGAAGGGGAAGTTAAGCTACTATGAAAATATCTAAATACGCTCAATAAAAATATTCCATTATAATTTTTTTAAATCTTTAAAATTATTAAATAAAAGTAGTTTTTAGTATGATTAATTATGTCAAATAATAGTTATTTGTTAATATGTATAGTTATTGTTCAATGTCTATTATAAATCAGATATGCATAACTAATAAAAGCAAACAAAGAACACAACATTAAGCAAATGCAATAATAATTAACTTACATTTTGTACTGCCAACAAAACCAACCATCTTTAACAAAATGTCTATTAATTCAATTAAGTCAATCTCGAAAAAATATACTGAAAATGACAATCGCTCAGATTCAGATGCTCAAAAACATTGTCAATGAATAAACCAGAGTTAGTTTAAACCAGAAAACACATGCATGTATTATTCGGATTTGCCAACATTTTCTTCACTGATCTCCTTACTAGTTACCTACCTGGATAAACCATGAAGGGTCCGTTAATGCTAGCAAAATACTGATAGCGCAATTTGTCCTTGTTATATTTAAAGATGGCTTCTATCTGTTTGGACCAATGCAACGTGTGCATGATCTTTTTTTCTAAATAACAAAAACAACATCAAAACTATGGATACATACAACATGAAAAACTGATTATAATAATAAAATCAATAGCATCAAGAATATTGTGTAGTGTAACAAGGACATATTGACAGATATGAAATTTATGTCCAAGTTATTTAAAAAAAAACAACAACAACCGTTTCCCCATAACAACCTGGTAGTAAATTTGTTTTTTGGTTATAGTCAAAAATTGAATTTAGAAACTTTACTATAAAGTAAAATCAGTAAACAGTTAAAAAAACAATTTATCAATTTTACCTTAAATATATTTTATTGGTAAAATATCTGATGATGAGAATTTAAAGAAACATCTTCTGTCTTTTAAACAAGAACATTGACAACATTAAGTGACCAACACAACATCGATTTAATGGGCAATAAAGATATATAGTCGACACAACAAAGAAACAAACATGATACTAGCAATTATGATTTTATTTTGATAGGTCTCAGCAACATTAAGTTCAATCTAATATGAAAAATATTTCTAAAAATCTGGAAATATTTATTAAATTTTTTTTAGAATAAAATGAAAAGCCAAAACTTTATGGAACTTATGTAGGTATACATTAGCCGACAATTGTTTCGTAGAATACTTTTACATTTTCAAGGCAGAATGTATGTAACATTAAGAAAACAGCTAGTAACAGTAAATACATAAGTTAGATAAAAAACTTATAATTAATAGAATAACACACAGTCATAAAAGAACTATTCCTAAATTTCTGAAATTTAAAATTCCATCGACAGGATGTTTTTCTTATAAAATTGTTAAAATTTTTCAGCTCTCTTCTCAAAAAAGAAATTAAATTGGTGTAGCTAATAGGTCTTTCAAATCCTTAAAATCTAAATATAATCTTATCAAAACCGATCTTTTGAGTAAACTTAGTTTCTTAGAGGAGATTTAATTAAAATTTTATATTAGTTATTCTTCCACTAATCATAGCTATTCTATTAATTTAAATAGGATCAAAAAATTAACAATCTCATCAATAGCAATGATTTGTCTAAATACATTACAACTTTCTGAAATTATGAATTATCTTTAGAGAAGTCTTATGTTTTACAATATGGCTTAAATCATTCAATGCTTCCTAAGTTCTTAAAACTATTCCAAATTCAATTTTTAGGTGAAAAGTTTTATTCCTTAGCAGGCAAAACCATAATAAAGTTAAATTCAACATTTATTCCATGAATATTATTTATCAGACCTTCCAAAAATAAATTTCTTTGTGATACTCTTAATTCCTTGAAGAAACAAAACATCATTATTTCTAAACCTGAAAAAGGACATGGTGTAGTTATTTTAAATAAATCTGATTATTTTGATAATATTAATAATATTGTTTCTGATTCTTCAAAATTTGAAATCATTATTACTAATTATATTCCCAAAGTTATTAAAACAAACTGAAAATTTTCTTAAGTATTACATTAACAAATATACTAAATCCCGTGTCTGTAGATATTGTTTCTGCAATCCATACAGTAGGTTCACAAACTGAAATACTTTATGGTCTTCCCAAAATTCACAAAACTGACGGTCCTCTTAGACCTGTTGTTAGTATGGTGAATACCTCCCAGTATAACTTAGCTCAATTCCTCTGTATCTCCAAATCTCTTTGGGTTTCTTCTTCGAATGAAATTTTAAATGATCTTTTAAAATTTAAAATATCTAACAATAACAATTTCTTAAGCTTGGATGTTACCTGTTTATTCACTAACATTCCTTTAGATAAAACTATTGAACTTGCTTCTTCTCTTATGTATAACAGTATTCATGCCCCTAGATTTGAGAAAAACACTTATTAAAATTTGCCACTCTGACCTTCTTTTAAATTTTAACTCTCCTTGTCCTTTTTCTTGGAAAATAGGTTTTATCAAATGCTTAATTAGTAGAGCTTTTAATATCTCCTCTAATTGGTTTAATTTCAATTCTGAACTCTCCAAGCTTCTTTAATCTTCAAGTTAAATTACTACCCATCTAAATTGTTCTATTCTTGTGTCTCCAATTATCTCAACAATTTTTTTTCTAATAATAGCTATTTAAATAATAGGGTCAATAGGACTTATTTTTATCTTCCTTACTTAGGTCCTCATTCCAAAACTTTAGCCAAAAAAACTCGTGATATCAATTTGGAACTCTTTGTGGTTTTTCGAACAGTAAAGATTGCTCCATGTTTTTCTATGAAAGATGCAGTACCCAAAATGCTCAAATCCAAAGTGGTCTATAAATTTAAATGTTAGGCTGATTCTCAACTGACCTACATTGGTAGGTCAAAACGCCACGTCTGCACCAGAATTCGCGAGCATAAACAAGAATGTTTTGTTTCCAATCATCAATTGAACTGTGAGAATTGAACCAACTATTTTTATGGATTCTGCTACAACGGAGTTTGAATTGGCAATCAAAGAGGCAGTCCTTATAAAACATTTTCCTCCTAAATTAAATACTATGTTACTCAACAATTCAACAATGGTTCTACTACCTTAAGTTTAAAAGTATCTTAATTAACTTGGGCTACGGCTACGGCTTACTGTCGCTGTAGAAAGGGGTAACATCCCTTGCCTCCGGAGTCAATGGAAGACAGGCGGAACCGGGCATCCGCAGTCCGCAAAGGGGTTCTAAGACGTCCCACCCTACTGTCTAGTCTAGGGT
>JAUYWI010016787.1:0-18993 GCA_034780595.1 Parotoplana pacifica
GATTACATCTGATGGATTTGACCATAGGTCAGAGACATTCAAGTGTGTCGGGTGATGTGGACAGTTAAATATGTGTACTGTGTTGTGGGGTGATTGCTTGCATGATCGATTGATGTGCAACACATTCGCATACATATATATTAGGCTTACACAGCCTCCAATTGATTAGGTAACAATAGTGTCTACATGCACTAAAACTGGGTATCCTCACTCTATAGCTACACAAGGAGTCTGTATATAGGAAAGATAAATTTAGGACTCTAATGAGATGTAATATATATATATACATTAACAAAATAGCATACTTTTACCTAAGACGTAATTGTGTTAGTAAAATATTAAAAGAAATACTTAAAATAATAGGGGACAGTGTTTATATTGACCGGGGGTGTAAGCTAACATAATAAGCATATAATGTAATCAATTAAATATTTAAAAAAATACAGAGTAAGGACATGCAGTATGTCCCTGATACGGAGCCAAAATCAAGGATATTGAAGTATATTCAATCTCCTTGGCTAAAATCAACTGCGTACACAACTAAAGACAAATCAATTAGTATTTCATTGATTACATCATTTGCTTATGTTACTTAACCTGTAGAGGCTATGAGCTTAGTAGCGAAACGTTGCACTAAAATCGTTTCGTTTTTTCTTCAAAACTTATTTTATTCTAAACATAGAAATTAAATTGTATCCAATCAAATTTAATATCTAGTTGTTTTATAATATAATCTAAAATAAATATTATTGTAAAAATAAGGAAAAAAGATCTCTATGATTATGTTGTTATTTTATTATTTCTCAATTTATTTTTTAGCCAACTTCAGTACATTCACGTTCCTACAGTCAGCCCACTCCAATGGGAGTACGCCAACAGATACCTGATCTTTCTCCTGCCTCGCTGTCTTCGGCCTCTTCGGTAACAGGTGGTGCTGGTGCAGCCACCAGTTCTGGATTGGCACTGCCTCTTACCCAAGTGCTGCAGGACTTGCATTTGACCGGACCACAGCATTCCCACCAGGGCAGTATGGATAGTGGTGTCGGTCCCTCCGTTACAGGACAAACTCCTGAACATGCGATGCAACACTATGAGACAGGTGAGATGTTTCATTCGTTAATATAAGCAGAATGTGTGGATCAGTAATAGCCTTGTGGTTGGTGCACTGGGCTGACGATCCTCAAATCGTAGCTCAGATCCGTTCTGTGACGAGTAATTAATGAGTTTTGGTTTGATTACAACTGAATGTTTACACTGGATCCATCTTGCAGGTTAGGAATCTGCATGTTGGTGGCTAAACTAAAAATATGCCTAAAAGACCTATAAATACCTAAGAATTTCTGCCAGTACATTATTGTAAGTAACTCTTGTGTGAGATTTCTTAGTATTTTATGTACCTACTTTATTAATAGTAAATAAAATTAAAGTTTGTGTTTTTCTTAAAAGTACCAATATATACCGTTATAGTGCTGATTAATATATTTCATACTGTGTAGCATCGTAGTATCAAGATTTAGATTAAATTATTTGTTAACTCTATAGTTGAGATTTATGTTGTCGATGTTGAAAATATTTGCTCTTAGTGCCAAATTTATAAGTGGATATGTATTTTTTAATATGTGAAGTCTACAATAGGTCAGTTGGTAAACTCAAATTAATTTGGATATTGTTTTGATATTTAATTAGATAAATTTATTGGTAGATTATTTTAATGCACTCGATATTGTCTCATTCTAATACTTATGCAACTCATTGCTTCTATCACAGTTATGATCATGACCCCATACCTACGACGCCAAACATTTTATATTGCCATCATACGATATTGTCTATTGGATCTACATGTTTAGTCGACCTATAGCGCTAATCAACTACGCACTCATACCAACATTTAACATAAAACGCCTCCATTCTATTTCTTCTTTCTCTCAATAGTAGACATATTGGTTAAGATGAGTGTGATCTGATAGATTTTTTTTTGCTGTAGGTGAAGATGTTAGACACATATAACTGTTCCTAAATGATAAAAATAACATGACGTTGCAAAAAAGTCAGAATCAATCCTTTAGCAATGGAGGTACCATGTGGTACAGATCACTAAATGTGCAAATAGGGACGCTGAATGAGTTTCTGTTAGCAAATGTAATTATACAGATTTAGTTCACAACCCCCAATTTCTTTTAATAGACACAGGTGACATTTTACTGGGTGACTGACTATGTTACAGGTAAAGATAGGAAGAAAATGTAAAGAACTAGTTTTCTCTACAATAATGAATATGGCCTAGGACTAGAATATGCATAGGACTATTTTATTTTATCTAGATAAATTAATTTTCTTTATAAGACTTCTAGAAAAATAAAGAGCTATTTATTTTTTACTATTTAATTACTTTTATAAACTTTTAGTATTTTTAATTATACTTTTAAAAAGTGGCACAATGTGTAAATTTTCTAAATTTAATACATGTTTGCTTTACATGAATAACTTACTGTTTTTTGAAGGACTGTCTATTCCATCAAATATATAATTTTATGTTGTTCTTTGTCTAATCATCATACATTAATAAATATATAAAAACCGAACACAAATTAAAAACCGTAGGCTCCAACCATTGCCAATGTCAATTGCATTGAATAGGCACCCACACCAATTGGTTTTGACTATTTGTACAAAGTCCATCCACGCGTAATTCTGGTAGTACCTACTAGGCTTCTACGTAACTTTTTATTTGTAGTAAACAATTTAATGGATCTTTATCACTTAATAAATAGGGTATTGTACATATATTTTTTTCAAAGTACCTACCTGTATCTTTGTTTAGAGTTTATTGTAAAACCTATGTATGTCTTTCGAATTAGATTAATAAGTATCCAATTCCATTATCTTATTTAAATGTTAATTTTGACATTAATCAAATATTTACAGAAATATTAGATTAATGGAGCAGTTTACCTTTTCGGTAGATAAGGCTATTGCTGGTCACATATAAAATTATTCCCATTAGTCCACCAATTAGGTAGTAGTTTCGCAACTTGTATTTGACTGTTTATTCTTTTAATTCTATATTTTATTTAAAAGCAAAAAATCAATATTTAAAGAAAACTTATTTTGTATTATGATATAAAGAATAAAACTTATATTTTGTAGATAGTCTAAAATAATATTTTTACCGTAGTTAAAACAACATCCATCGTTTTTTTAGCTAAAAGTACGGATGTAGGTATATGTATTCTGAATTTTACTACACCAATTTAGTGATTTAGTTAAATTAATATGGTCAAGGGTGCTTGCACAACCATTTATTAAAGCGGCTTATAAAGAAATTTTCATAATACATAAAAACGATGTATGAGTATTGTGGATTAAGCAGCGATGAAGCTTGAATTTTTAAATTTATGGAAATCGTAATGCAGAAATTAATTTCTTAACTAGGACTCAGTTCCAAAAGCATCGATTGTTCTTTAGTGATCGTTGAAGGCGAAATTGTATTTATTTTTCTTGTTGTCCTTGCTACCAAATATATCAGAAAAAGTTTGATACATGCATCTTAAAATGATTTATCTGGTCCAATACTTAAATTTTACCAGGTTGTTTTAAGTTTTGGTATAATAGATTGTTATGTGGAAATAAAAACAAAGACATTTAACTTTCTTCTGGTATACCAACGATTGTAATAAAAATTACATGGCATTCATATTATTTAAAAAAATAAGATTAATGAATTTATAAATCAGAGAATACAATTTTTAGATAGCTTTTGAGTTGTATTTAATATGTTGGGCAACATTTATAACTAAATTTAATAAATAGTATACCTAATTTGGGTAATATAAAATGGACATGAAAAAAATGTAATAGTTTTAGAAAAGAATACAGATCTTCATTTCGTAAGACATTTGGAAGTGAGTATCTTACTGAAACTTGTTGATTTTTATTCTTAAAAAGTTTGTAGAAATTTGGTTCTCAAATGTTATTGTTTTTTTATAAAGATTAACAGCATACGATTTTACTTGGCACAAATATGGGACAGAGTGGTTTTCTGCCAAATTGTACCAAAGTTGTCGTTTGTTTTTTGTTTCTTAATCCTTCGTGGAATGTTTTGAATTGGAGGAGTTTACTTCTATGTTATAACACAAATCTTTGTTTAAGAAAACCATCTCTTTATACAGGGTTCGAATTGAATATAAGGTGGTTTTGTGAAAACATTGTTTCAATGCTGACATAATCATACTAATTAATTCTTTTACACTTATACACACCGTTATAATTTGTTTTCTAAGTTCCTTATTAGGAAATATATATCTTGATTTTCAAACTATGCTGATTGCAGTTTTGTAATCTGGTCAGCAACGCCTTTATCTGGTCTCCACTAGTATGATAAATGTAGCATTAGCATTATTTATAAATGGAGAATAGTTCATTGTAATACCTTTAAGTTTGGAATATACATATGTATGTAGTTTTTATCTGATAGCTTTTAGTGTGTCAAATAGCTTTATCCAAAGATTAGAATTAAAGTCTAATTAAATATGACCTGGGCTCGAACAAAGTGTTATAATTAAATTTTCTAAAGTTTTAGATGACTGAATTGAATAAAAATGATCTAGAAACGCACAATGAACCATTTTTTACTTAGAAAACATTTTATTTAAAAAAATCGATACCTGCCCTGATTTAGGATGTACAGCTTGTATTTTAGAGCCACTTAAGTAATTTCAACCAACAAATATCAATTAATCAATACTTTTAAGGATTTGTGGATCTCC
Organism: Parotoplana pacifica; assembly: GCA_034780595.1. Lineage (NCBI taxonomy): Eukaryota > Metazoa > Platyhelminthes > Proseriata > Otoplanidae > Parotoplana > Parotoplana pacifica. The sequence goes on from JAUYWI010016787.1 coordinate 4,770, forward strand.
ACACCAAATTTGAAGTGAATCGGATAAAGTTATTTTTTTGTCCTAATGACGTCATTGGCCTCTCGCCCCCTTATCGATTTATTCAAAAAAAATTATAGATGAATCTTTTCAATGTATTTTAGGGCAAGACTGTGCTTTGAAGCTAACAGATAATTAATAAAAAGATATCTAGTTAGCTTAGTCGTTATTTTCTGAAGAGTACAAGCATTTTACCCAGGTGTATATTGACCACAAATTCACTAATGCAATCACCATGTGAGAGAAATGCCATCTCGGTCTAGATTATATTATCACGATTTTGGCTAGTTATATTTTCATGTTTTTTTTCTGAAAGTTGTTAATCTTAGCCTTCAATAGCTGTAGTCAATTGCAAACTCCAAATAAAACTAAGAGATTACAAGAATTCAATTAGTCTTGCCATTGCCTAGTGTTAGTATAGCTAATTGTGTTGGTATTATATTTCTTTGTTATTTCGTAGGTATTAGTGTAATACAGATGAGCTCATTTTTGGACAGAATGGTCGTGCTATATTTTACAACTGATTTTATAATACGCGTTGATTACAGTTAGAACAACGTATTTTATGTAGTGTATCCAGAGCTGGATGTATTTTAATATATTGTACTTAAATATGTTTCACTGATGACGTCAATAGGTCCAAAAATTAAAGTATGTCCAATTGACTTCAAATTTGGCATGTAGGTCCATTAGGCGCTCAGTAGCACAAATTCATAGATTTTTATAAAAAAATATTGATTATCAAATTTTTAGGGGCCAAAAATCGACATTCAATATTGTTGAAAATGTTTATTGATTTGTGTTACTGAGCTCCTAGTGGACCTACACAATAAATTTGAAGTCAATTGTACATACTTTAATTCTTGGACCTGAAAACGTCATCGGAAATGAATCGATTAACTTGTTCGGCCGTGGATTTGAGGTACTCAACCAACTTTTGGAAATATGCTTAGTTTCGAAAGAATTTTATTTTGTGCTCCATGCTCCACAACATGTATTTTTAAAAAAAAATTATTATTCATATCTGTGATGAACTTTAAAAAGTACAGATATTCATACCTACTATTTTTTACCTTAAAATTGTCTTACAAAACCGAAATATTTAGCCGGAAATGCCAAGACAATATATACTTGCCAGAAAATGCAACTGTCTAGATTGCCAAGACCACGTACTACACCCACAGATCTTCATGCACATTATATTTTATTATTTTTGACAATTTGAATAACGATGATTTCTTTTAAAATTTACGACTTATTTATCAGCGCGTTTTCATGTTTGATTTGTTTGTCTTCAGCATTGAACTCAAGCACATACATGACGAAAGAAGCAACTATTAGTTTGTGTCATATTCGAAACGATAACGTACCTATTGTTTCTACGCAACAAATAATTTGGCTTATGATTATAATCAACTAAGTTATGCTTACATGTATTGTATTCCGTACCTAATTGTTATTGATTATTCGATTAGATCAATATTTATTGACAGGTTATTAAGATATAATTATATCTTAGTTTACGGGAAGTATATATAAGAGAAATATGTTATCACTTGATGAGATAGATGATATAATATTTTAATTTACAGTATTCGATTAATCTTATCAGTTTTTATTTATTAAGCAACGATTATACCATAACAACTTGACATTTGTTGAAAGTTTTTTCTTGGCTCAAACATGAGGGTTCTTGTACTAGTCAGATGGTTGTGGAAGTTTGAAGTGGAGGTCGATATCAGGTGCCTACTTCTAACTTAATTAAGATATGATTTCACATTATTTGTCAACATTGACATTTCGAATAGTGCTATTGGTTTGTGTTCTACTTTTTGTCTAGTTCTAGAAAAATAATGCTACATATGTATATGTTTACCCTTTGCTTTATTTTTATTTATTATATTGTTGAGTTTTGTGTCAAAATATATATTTCAGTTTATTTAACTAATAAGAGTTAACATTCAGACTATTATGTTTTACATATTCAGATACTAGTATGAATCTGCGTTTAATGTTCTTAAAAAATTATATATACGCATAGATTTTCTTTCGATACTATGAATTATATTATAACTGTTTTTATTCTTGCACTGTATATTTATTTCTTTACCTGTTGATCTTCTAAACCTGTGTTTCCTTCGTTAACAGTACGATACATATTATAGCCAGTATGTACACTTACGATCTAAAATTTCGGCTAATACTTTTTAGCTGTGTGAATTTGGCATGTTATACTATGATTTTCTTTACCTACTGACATGTTACACAGGCAATCGATAGGTATAACCATCTTTTTTCTTTTTACATGAACTACACGGTCTGATTGTACGTAATTTGGTCTAGAACTGTAAACTACAGATTTCCTTCTTTGCTACTGACACATTTTGTAAGCACAGATAATATTATCCGATCTGATCATTAAAACGCCTTAATATATGTCTTGATAGTATATTATGTATGTTTTACAATTTCCTTTGATGATTTTAGCATATTCGTATATTTAATTACGAATTACACAGAAAGATGGAGCGGTGAAGATCATATTATTTTTACCTATGATTCTTAAACGAACAAAAGATTCATCACTTGAAGCCGTCATTTTATTTCTATAAATAAGTTCAATGGAAATGGTTTTTTTCCTTCAAACAGCATGTATAGTTTTGTGTTTGATAGGTTCATCATGTCGGGTTTCTATTGCTTCTATATCTTTTCTAGCTTTCTAATATTGCAGCTCTACCTGCTGTATGAGTTTCCGTTTGGATTTTTATGGCCAGTTCCCCGTTACTTCACCTGTAAATAACCTAAACCTTCCTATTTATGTTATAAGCTTTAAATTACACACATTTTGTGTACATACTATAACCAAAACGTGTTTACTAAATCTACCTCATAATATCAATTGATTGTGTTCTGACTATGCAATTTTTTGGTTCACGTAATTTTTATATGATCCATTTTAATATCTTCGATCTCTATTCATTGGCATCAAATTTCTGTATCTCTGATTGATGATAAAACATTTAATGACATTTGGTCTCAACTGGATACATAATATACATTTATTTTTTACTTTTTTATCTATAAAAGATTAATTCTATTCGTTAATAAATGAGTGTTTTAATTCTGCTTAAGTGCGTGTTTTTTATTATTAGAAATGATATTCATGACATAAGATTATATTTGTAATGGGTCACAAAATGAAATCAATGAAAATGCACTTATCGGTGGTCATGTATTCTTATCAATTTATATAAATTAAATAATATTAAATAATATATATGAAATAATTTTAATTTGCCAAGATTGTATTGCAATATAAAACGGACCATATTTTAGTACATATTTTGTGTTGGTCCTAATCCGCCATGTCCTAGTTTCTTCAAATAATAAGGATGGAAACTGATTTTGGTGCCACTGGAATTTGATGCTGTATTGTGGGTATGAAATTAATACCTGAATGCAGCTTAGCTCGAAAAATATTTCACTCCGTGGATCCTGTTTTCGTGCAGCAATTTTTATTATTTTTGTTTTATTAGATTCCCTGCTGTCGATTTGCCGCAGCGCGTATTCCGTGCAAAATTTTAAAAATTGTCTTTGGAGAAAAAATGCTGTTTTTTGTTGAATTGTGCCAAATGTGGTCGTTTCTGTGGACAGACACTATAAAGAATTTCTCATATTTTGTGTCAATAATTAATTTTATTAGTGTTATGGTTTTTATTCTAAAAACATGGTAACCCACCTTAAATTTGAAACTCTTTTATTGACGGTATATTTGTAAATGTTCAAAATCTAACTTTTCATAAGCTATGGACTATCCAAATAAATTCGTTGCCAGCTGATTTTGGTACTCATCGCTAAATTGGATACTGTCACTTACACTCACACTTTCGTAAAAGTTTTAGGTTGGCACTACTCACTTATGTCCACCACCAGTTGTTTGTGAAGCTGTGGGTTATCCAAAGAATCTTTAAATGAAAATTATTTGGTAAAAAATCGAAATTTGTGATTTTGTTTTTCAAACTCAGTCGGTTTGTTTAGGCTCTCCTCTTGCAAATTTTTTCTTGTTTGGTGTCTTTAGCACTCTTATTTAAATTTATGTTGCCGATGATCGTGTACCGTATGCGCATTTGGATACGTACTATTATGTGAATCTTTTTATTGATAAATGTAGGTAATATTGTAGAATTCTGATTGTGTAGTAGTCTATTATTCAGCTTTCTAATTCTTACTTTATACTTGTAGTACAAGTATATTTTGTCATGATGTTATACTACTGTAGAGTAGTAGAATTGTTGTTTTCGTATAATACACCTACCACCTACCGTTGTTGATTTGTTACTCAATATTTTTCAATCCTTCGCTATATTTTTAAAATGTATGTTACTTTATTTTAGGTGTTGGCAACTGTGAGATGCCTACTGAATACATGGAGGGAATGGGATACACAGACAATGTAAGTATAGAATATTTTAAAAATATTGTCGGCTCAGTCATTGGCGAAATAATCCAGAAATGACAAGCCTCTTTTCTGGACTTTCGCCAATGACTGGAATGTTGAAGTTATGCACTTGCCAAGGATGCTTAAGCCTTTTCATTATCTCTGGTAGCTCTAGTACTGGCATAGTGAATATTAGATTAGACATTTAAATTCGTTATTTAAAAATTTTGAGTGTTCAAATTGATTTTTAAACTTTTTTACTGGATGAAAGCTAAATAGACCATTAGGCAAATAGAACTACACACGTTCCGTTATTTGTGTATTATTTGAAAGAAAAGTAAATAAAACGCTATTGAGTGCTGATATTTTTTCAACCATAAAGCATAATTATGGCATGATTAAGACGAAAAGGACCTGTGAATTTTATAGTAAAAAATGTATCTTTTTTCTATACCTATGTATTATTGAAATGTTCTCTTCTGTCCATATTAAAGCCATTTAATTTGAAATTCTTCTTTTCTGAATATTTTCATATTCATAGAAATGTAAATATCTGAATGATTATAATATTTTTATTGATAATTGCTCGTAATGTACCAAACATATTTTTTTAGTTTAGGTTGTTTTAATTCTTACGTTTTGAGGAAATAAACTATGACAAAATTAGAATAGTAACAGTAGGATTTACTAATACAATTTAATTATTAAGGAATCAATCTAAAGTGTGTATTTTTTCCACCTATCTCTTCCTAATTTTTATGGAAATTCAGATTTTTGATATTATTACAGTTGGTTTTGAAACATTAATTCCGGAAGTGGGGTTCACATATATCCCAGCACATTATTCGTGGTTGACAGTTGGGGAGGAAAAGGATTTTCACATAATTTATGCAGGATTATTTAGATGATATCTATTTATAAGCACATTAAATGTTAACTTTTTTATTAATTAACATTAGATGTTGGTTGGATTTAAAGCAACTACTAAAACCATAAAATTGAAAAAATTAAATTACCAATTTTGTGGACTCTGCAGTTCCGGTGGTGATAAGGGTTAATAGATGCAGCAATACAAAGTTAATTTTTTTAATGTTTGAAATAGTAACGGTTTCTGAGTAAATTGAACAAACCAAACAATTTTTGGGGAGTAGGTATAAATGATTAGTTACAAGTTAAAACTAAAATACTACTTTGCCATATTGTTGGTTTTTATAATCTTTTAAAATGTTTTTGTTGTGTTTAGGAAACTCCCTACTCTAGTATGAACCTGATGGACAATTTCGACATGAATGAACTCTCAAATCCTTAATAGTTGGGTCATTTCGATTTATCAAACTTTCGCATACATAAGATTCATATTGAAATATAGCAGTTTTTTTTTTGTCTCACCAAATTATACTGTAATATCTGTTTGATTTTTTTATAATTACAAAAGTATTTATATTTTGTATGAAGGAAATTTGTAAAGAAGCATAATATATACTCGATTTTAAGTTGTCGATAATAATGACTTTTGTAAAATTGATATATTTTTTTAAATTGATTAAATAAATTAATACAGTCTGAACTTTTAAATAATACGTGTCTTACAAATGTGTTTTTTATCTTTAAATTTATTTCATTTCTTTTATTTAGCAAACCAACTATTCATTACTATACAAATTCACCATTTTTTATTTTTATACGAATTTGTTTGTTTTTGTTTGAGTTCTGTAAATTGTTTTGTATATTGACCTTTCTGCACAATATGAAGTGCTCCACAACCACTATTATTATTATTGATTTTGTTTTTTATGATGTGTGATTTTATTGAGTAATTATTTTCTCTAATTTTATTAGTGACTTCTGAAATACTTAAGATTAAATATTGGTTTTAGTTAAATTGTTATTCATGTTGCTAAAAATATGTCAACATTTTAAAGCTTTTAATTTATTATATAGAAATAATGTGAATTTTGATTTTATGTATTTCCTCGAAGCACTAAAGGATTATTTTATTGTGTAATTATTAAAATACTTTTACAATTATTAACTTCAGAATACGAGCATGGTCATTTGTATTCCATATTATCGACAGGGATATACTAATGGTCGCTTCTTTCTACTTTTTGTACTTCGCTGATGTTATTTTTTATAATTTTACAATTGTATGTGTAAATACATAATTATGAGTTGTGACCACAGAACGAGGATATCCCTTTTCTGTTGTTGTGACTAAAAATTAATCGGACAAAATAGTTGTTGAATTATTCTATATCTGTAATTAAAAGGTTCTAAACTATCATTTTCAAATTTACAATAATATGCAATCGAAAGAATAGAATATTTGCCTAAAAATAATAATCTATGGATTTCACTAGAAAATATTCGTACATTTCTGTTTGAGGCGTTCAAAATATTATCTGACATACTAACTACTTTGTTAATATTTTTACTATGATGAAAATAAACATATTAGTCCAGTCATTATGTGGTAAAATAAGGTCGAACCTCAAACTAATTGCTTCATCATCTATGATATCTTACAAGTTTTTTATATGACATACTAAACGTCCAAAAAGTCCTTGAGAAAGTTCTGAAAATCGTCCAAAAAGAGGTCATTCCTATGTGTTTTCATAAAAAATACTTATGTTACTGTTGTCAAAATTCGACTAGACCTTATACTACTTACAAGTAGTATACATATATATATATATATATATATATATATATGTATAATTTTGACATTAATAACAGAATATATTTTACGAAAACCCATTTCCCGTGTACCTAGGATCATACCAATTGGATGAACATGAAAATTACGATTTTTCAAGGAATAAAAAATTAACATAGAAACATCCACTTTTGGATGATTTTGATAACTTTCCACAGGAGGATTTTTACTACTTTTGGTATGTCATGTAGAACCTTTACGAGATACAAAACAGTTGATAAACTCTGTGAAGCAATTAGTTTGAGATTCTACCGTACAATGACTGGACTATATTGCTTAGAATTTCTGACTTAGTTTTCTGAATATTTTAATTCATTTTTATAGAAACTACTAATTTATTTTCCATACAGCTTTCAAATTATTTAATTTTTGTTTCCATTGTTAAGACCTTTTTACATTTTAGTAGTAACTGTGGTTCTGTTGTCCGGTGTTTTTTTATTCATGCCTCGTGATAACCACACCTCAGTTCGTCCCTTACCTTTTATTACAATTTTTGTTATTTATTTGACAATTGATTGGTATCATTTTTATTTATTATTTCGTTGTATATATCATTAATTTTTTAATTAATGTGAATTTACATACTGTCTACTTCAACTTAGATTAAATTGACTAATATTGTAAAATTGAAACTGCTGACCATAATAAATTTCTTTCGATTTATTTACTTTTATCATACTGCATAATTCATGTTGACCGTTTTCTGTGAATGTTTCTTTCATTCTGTCGTGTATAGAGGTGCAAGACTACCTCTGTTTTTTAAGTATTGCTATATTCTACAATACTTTGCCATAATCAAAAGTACCTACAAACTTTTAAAGCAAATCTGTTGCCTTGACTTCTAGCGAAAAAAAACAATAGAGTCATGCTGCTTTATATTTCGTCTTCACTGCCGTTGAAAGTATCCGATGAACAGATATAGCACAATGCTGATTTTCTATTCGGATACATAACATGTTGTTGTCCTTTCGTTAACGCAGTAAACAGTAGTTTATTGTGTTTTAAGTTCTACTTTATTTATATTACAGATTATTGAACATTTATTTCATGTCGATGTTGCTTCTTAGTTAAGTGCCTTGTAGTTGCCATATACTTTCCTTACTTTGTTGCACATTACTTTGTTCAATAAAAATTTATTGTTTGTATAAAATGGCGTATTCTATACTTTTTTTTACGAGAAATACCATTCAGGTATTTTTTATTTGATTACATATTTATTTATATATACATACATGTTGAAGAGACTGGAATGTTTTGATTATTTCTTATAACTAATTTTTTTCTAAGATAATAAATACAATTAAGTTGAAATAATTTTCAGTCTCTTTTACTAATTATAAAAACACAAAAAATATATTTATATTAATTGATACTATAAATGATACATTTAATTTATTTATCTATCATGTTTTCATTTGAACTTATAATTATCTTGGCTTTTATAAACATCAAAATTATTTTAGTATAGTTCTTTTTGTTGATTTCTGTATATTATTTCTGATTGTTTCTATCCCTTACCTACCAATCAATTTGTAGATATCTTTAATTTCTATACTGATATATTTTATTTAACAACAATCATGATTTGTGTATATTTCTCTAATTGTTTTCTGTATTTTTAAAGTTACATATCAGTATGTCATAATTTTGTTTTAGTTGTTGTGATGTCATAAGGAAATTTTAACCTTTAGCACCGATAATAACTATAGAACAACATATCATAGATACCTTATGAAATTCATATTCATTCGCTACATGTAGACAACTATTGTTTCATAATGATTGTTTTCCTAAAGATAGGGTCGCATTTTCTTTTTACTTGTACCTAATATATTGATTTTATAAATTCCAAATGTAAATTTTATGTTTACAATTGTTGCGCGGTTATTTGATTTTAGAATTTAATTGTTCTTTAGAATATTATATAATAATCCTTCCATTCTTAGTACATGCAATTGGAATTGTGAGATTATTTCTTTTACGTAGGTTAGGTAGTTCATTATCCAACAATGTTTTTCAATTTAAAAGGCATTCTGAGCAACTGATATTTGACTTTCTACATGAAATAACTGCGATAAACTTCAAGTTTTAGAAACAATCTAATTATGCTATTGACATATTAGTGTTATATTGATAGTAGTGGAATGTTTGAACAAATATCTTTAAAACTTAAAGTTTGGACTTTCATATTCGTAGGTGAGAAGGTTTGATAGTCCTGAAAAAGAGAATTTGTTCTCTTCTATCTCAGATTTCTTCTACTCATTTACCTTATATTATAATAAATATGATTTAATAAAAGTATTTCTTTAGGTTTGATGACAACAGTACTCATTTTGCTTGTTTAATATTGCATGAACATTGTTTTGTATGAATAATTCTCATTTATTGTCATTGTAATGTACATAGATAATTCAATCATCTGGACTGTTTTATTCTTATAAGTACCTATGTTTTTATACAGTTAGTAAGACTATTTCTAATTTTACGAGTATGTACCATTTTTCGAAACGGTTAATCTTTATTTAAATGTACCAACCTTCTATGAAGAAAGAAATAGAAGTGCCTTTGGACATATTGCTCTGTCGTTTTGTTACGAATTCTGTATCTTTACATTTCATTTATATCTAAATACTTTTTCATCAGAAATAAACGTTTCTTTTTATCCACGCATACTATATGTGACTTTTTATTTCTTTAACATTGGTATTAAATTTCTAAAATTTGATCATTTTAAAATGGTCAATTTCTTGGAGCTTTGGTAGACAGTGAATATATAGTTTTTGTAAAGTATTCTAAAATTAAGTATCACCTATGTAGAGAATAAATTTATGTGAAATTGTTTGTATTGTAATTTTGAATTGATTTCGAAAGTTTCTTTATTTGTTGGTCACATGAACATCTACTTGTTTTATTCAAGATTGTTTCTGCCAGGGACATACTAAAACAAGGGACTAATTTTAGGCCAATTTTTCATATCTCTTGAACTACTGAACCAATTGGTTTGAATTTATCGGGTGTAAAGGCTATTTCCTCCATTTTTGAGAAATTCTACGTTTTATTTTAATTTTATACTTGGCATGACATGAAAATTCGATTACAAAATGGAAAGGGTTAAAATAGACTAATTGTGGCTCAAATTTAAAATTAGAGTGGTGGATTAAATATTAGATTGCTGTTACAACTTTCAATTAATGACATGAATTTCTCGTTTACTAATATTAAAATATTAGTAAACGAGAAATTCATTAATTGAAAGTTGTAACAAAATGAATTATCTGCAGCCGCTACTTACCGTTTTTTATGTACAGCATGGGGAGACGTCCTATCAGAAAGAAGAGTGCGCGAAATCTATAAAGAGTTCAATGATGGAGCACGCACCAGTTAAGAATGAATATGCAATCCACGTCGAAAATCTGACGAAAGAATAAGATTGCTTCCAATAATTGCTGCTGAAATAGAAAATAGAAAACGATCCACACTTGAGCTGTAGAAAGTTGGCAGCAATACATAATGTTTCTCACGTCATGATAGAGAAAATACTCACAGAGGATCTGAATTTAAAATATGTAAACTACCGATTCGTCCCATATTTTCGGAGCCAACACGAAAAATGTTTTTTTTTCGCGTCCAATGAGTTCTCCTTCAACCCGAACATCTTGGGTTACCTCAGGAAGTGACGTTCCAACTATCGCTAAAAGAATTCCTATGGAGAAGAAGTTCATGGTAATGATTGCTGTGAATTTTGAAGGACTCAGATTTTACAAAATTATTGAGAACAATGAAATGGTTGATTCACAAGAGCGTACATGCAATTTCTGGATGAAACCTTTGAATCCTTTTCCACATATGAACTGAGGCAAACACATAAAGCCGTTATGTGGAAAAACGCTGTATTGGTACATGACAATGCTCCACCTCACGAATCAAACCTCACAATAATCACATTGCATCCAAGAATTGTGCTCCTGCGTCAAGCCGCATATTCACCGGATACCAATATTTTGGACCGATTCGTGTTCCCTAAATTAGAAATGGAGAGGTGCTCTTCAAAAATTGATTTCTCAAACTATGACCAAACAATTTTTAAAAATTAAAGTCACCACAGAACATTATTGACAAGAAAGGTGAAAATGTATGGCGTTTAACTAAAATGTATTTCTGTATGTTTTATTATTTGTGTAGATGTACCTATATACAATAAAATTAAATAAGCACATACATATATGTACATATAATTATTCCTCAAAAACGGCGGAAATAGCCTTTAAACCCTATATAAGAATAACATAATTTTAAGATCATAGGTCAAGTGACCTTTAGTTGGGACGGCTCAAAGGGCCAAAAACATAATTTTTGAATGTACTAAAACTGAACAATTATAAGAACTGACATTCAATGAATGAAATATTATTCAACCCCTTTCAATTAACTTATGGCACTATATTTTGTCTCCACGAATTTGACCTATATGGTATGGCCGACAATTATTAATTTTTCATATTTAGGCTTATATGACATTTATGATGCAACATTTATGATAGATATAAATACAATTTTTTAGAGTTATATCATTTGACATTAATATCTTTCAAAACAAATAAAGAATTTTTTAAATATCTATTTTTGTTGATGAGATATTTAAAACATTCTTTTTTATTTGAACATTATTCAAGTCAGTGATATAATTCTAAAATATGATATTTATAAGCCTAAATGTAAAAAAACAATTTTCGGCCCTATGATATTTCAGGAGATCAAACATAGTGTTGTTAGCTAAATGAAAGAGCTAAATAAAATTTCAATCATGAATATCAAAAGTTATTATTATTGTTCAGTTCTAGTCCATTCAAATTTGATGTCCATTTGATCCAATATAAACCAAAGGTTATTTGACCTATGACCTATTCTTATAAATTCAGATCAATCAATTTTAAAAATTTCAAAGAAATTGTTTCAGTAGTTTCAGAGATATAAAAAATGGCCTTTAAAAATCAATCTAAAGATAAGTGGCACACAAAAGTATAGTTGACTGTCCCTTGGTATTAGTTCTATGTATAAAAGCTACATTCCATGAACTGACAGGTATTGAACTTTGTTCATTTTATTTCAACTTTGCTGTGATTGGATATTCAGATTTTGAAATTAGCTTCATCAATTTTTTAAAAAACATCTGATAAATCTCCAAAATCAGCGCAATCGATTCACAGAAAAACTTCAGTTTTAAGGTAGCTTTGTTTGACTGTAGTCAAATAAAAATACTTGGTGCATCAAGGTACTGCCTCCTCCCCCAAACAAATCGAACTTTTCTCGGGTATCGATTGCGCTGAATTTGGAAATATTTTTCGGCATTTTTTTAAAAATTGATAGGGAGACTGTATGAAATTTCTGATGGTTTCCAGCTCTGGATATTGATGTTGTTACAACCTTGATAACCACAGTTTTTGGACTCAGAAGTCTTGTCAGAGAGCTGGAAGAAAACCATTATTGTCCTCATCTATAGGGTCAAGGAGAACCTTTTGAATGCAGTAACTATAGAAGCTTCAAGATGCTGGAAACACACCTTCAAAGTCTATGAATGTGTAGTGGAAAAGCGACGGAGAAAGATAATTGATATAGATAACATGCGATTTAACTTCATGCCAGGAAGGAGTGTTGCAGATGCTATATTTTTAGTCATACAACAGCAAGAGAAAAAATTGGAAAGATATAGAAATATCTTTTATGCTTTTTTTAGACCTTGAAAAGGCCTATGACTATATGACTAAATTCCAAAGAAAGTTGTGTACTGGTGTATCAGGAAGATTGGCGTGGAGGAGAAACTAGTCAAAATAATAGAATTTATCTACGAATGGGCTTCAACCCAAGTTTAAACCCCATTGGGAACATCAAACACCTTCGGTATTAAAATGGGACTGCATCAAGACTCTTCATTCCCCCAATTTCTTTTTACTGTTGTTCTTAATGTTTTCAGAAAACAAAGTAAAACAGGCTTCCCTCAGAAATCCTTTTTGCCGATGACCTAGTTCTGATAGCATAAGTAAGGAAAAGTTTCAAAGGAAGGTGGAGGCATAGCAGGAAAGGCTAGGAAAAGGTGGCCTTAATTTGAATCCCTTGAAGAGCACAAAAAATGAAGTTAAGTCTATGAACATTCACGACATGGAGAGAATTGTCATGGAACAATTACAATTAAAAACCTTCAAGTATGTGGGCTCTTATGTAAGCAAATCTGGAGGTTCTGAAGTTAAAATCCTCAACAGGGTTAAAGAATGATGGGGAAAATGGAAGCAAGTAGTGGGAGTGATCTATGATAGAAAATGTCCAGTGTGGCTCAGAATTAAACCTGGGCTACCACTGGCAAGGACAGTTCTTCTGAGTAGAACAGAGATAGGATGATCCCCTGGTGTGCTGGCATTTCACTGCTAGAACGAAGACAAAGTGGTAATATCGGGAATTTCCTGGGCGTCTGTGACATCAGAAACAAAGTTAAGGAGAGTAGGCTGAGGTACTTTGGGCACATCTGAAGAAGAGAAGGGAAGCACCCGTTGAAGAAAGTCATGGACAGCCAAGTTAATAACAAACGCAAAAGAGGCCGACCATAAACCAGATATGATTGCATTGAAGTCAGCAAACCACACAAGGAAGGACACACTGGATAAATTGGTTTCGAAAAGCAGGATCTAGTGGCTTATTCCAAATATGGGAAAAAAGTGAAATTATCTTTTTCTTTATTCTGGATCGATATTCTAGACGTAAATTTCATCCAAATTTGATATTTCTTTTTTTAATAAGTTTAGGATTTATAAATGAAACTATTTCAAATTCATACTGATTTAGAAATGCTTAGTTTAAGATATAAATGTAAAGAATCACACTAAGTTTAATTTGGTAACCATCTTGAATTACATATTAGTCCAGTCTGTTAGCGTTTTGATAGTTACATTTATGACTAAAGCATGAAATTTGGCATAGTGGTATCTTAGGTCACTAGTAAACATTTCTAGGGGGGGTGCCACTTTTTCAAGGTCATTATCGATTTTTAGATCACAAAATGG
>JAUYWI010016898.1:0-18979 GCA_034780595.1 Parotoplana pacifica
GGCAGCAAACCGAGAAGGATGGAGAAAGTGGATGCCATAGAATTGAACCTGCCTAATAACTGATTCGGCAGAACACTTTAGATAGATCTACGTTGTTGTTGGCCTGACGACTTATCAAGCGGGCCGGAGGTGCGTTGCCTAGTCCCTGAGCGCTTTCGGAACTCTGACTTAAAGTGTGTCACGACCGGGACCTGAACCGGCTACCTCCCGATGCGTACTCCAGCGCGCTACCCACTCGGCTACCGGCTGGATGTTACTTGCAAGCAGTATTGAATTTAATCATAACATTTGTTTAAGAAAATGTATTTCCCATGAACGTAGGACCTACTTGTAACATCAACAGAAGTCAATACCCTCAAATAGGGGCCATTTGATAAACGTGAAAAATGCTATTTTTGATAGATAGGAAGGGCCGTTTAAGGTCCGCTAGTGGCCTCATCCACCACTTAGAGAACGGCAGACGTCCATTCCCAGATACCGGGACATACATTGAGTGTATTGGAATACAAATAGTAATTGGATGCCTTTTCGATTACCCTGCTCCCACCTCCGCCCTTACTCCTGGTCTAGTTGTGCTTTATTTTTTCTGTACAATCAATTAAAAATATAATGACTTGTAGGTATTTTATGTGTATATCACAGCACAGTCTGTATTATATAACTGCTTTTATTTTCAGGTTACTGAGATTGGGTCCCTAAAAAATTAGTTTTTCCAAAGCAAAACACTACAAATCTAATATTTAAGAACTTTTTGATTAATTTTCCCTCCTACCTAGAAACTATTTTCGTTAAACTTAGAATTCAAATCGGTGTACATTTATAATGATCTGTGTTTCCAGCTCGTCTGCGATCTCAATCCGTTGATTCGACCTCAGAAATTGTGGGAACGATGCCGATTTTGAATAGCCTCAACATGTATCAACAAGGCTTGTCCACCAAAGGGCAGAATTTGGGGACCGATTTTTTAACCATTCCACTGGACGCCACAATCCTTTTGGACAAAGTAGTCATCCTCTTCGATCGGGAGAGACCTCTACTCCCGCTTCTGATTCGCATCTCCAACGACGGCGGCCGTTTTCGTACCCTGGCCGTGGTGGACAGCTGGCCCACGCTGAGCAACGTGATTGTCATTGATGGGCAGAATTATGTGGCAAATCACGTGATTCTCCAGAAACTGGACAACGGGCCCTTGCATATTAGGGATGTAGAAGTCCAAGGCAATTCATTTGGTATGGGGGTCAACATTTACCTCGAAATAGACTACTTACGCTTAGAGTTGATTTTTATGGGGTCAATACACTGAACTAAATATCGAACAATTATGTCGGTCATAATTCCATTGTTATGAACTAAGTAATGCACAAATGTACAGTTGGTGTCGGGCTTTTAGGACGACGACAACGATTGTCATAGTTATTAATACAAAAGATATCTAGTCAAAGAAAATAAGCCTCAACATTGCCTTGTTGGCGTCAAGTATAAACAAAATAAAGCCTCAGACTGCTAGGTGCCGTCAATATGCATAATCATGATTTTGTTTTCTATGTTATACTGTCATCTAAAACTTGTGCTATATAATGACATCAAAAGAAGAAGACATCTAATAATTTTTAAAACGTTAGGAAATTTAATATCACTCTTCTGGATACAACTTAGAAGTCCATTATCAACCAAAGTAGAATAGAGTCTATTATCTGAATAGAGATAAAAAACAGTACTGATGATTGATAAGATACGTGGTTAGAAATTTTTAAACTTCAATTTGAGGTGCTCATTTGTTTATATAATATTTTGAATAACTATCCTAAAGTTTCATAAGTTAGGATTTAATATTACCTATAAGAAATACGAGTTCAAATTTCAATGTATACAGGAAAATACACATATATGTAAATAGATACACTGTATTGAGATAAGGTTTATATATTATAACATATTTTTGTGTGTTGCATTTCAGACAACTCAAAATACCACGAAACAGGTAAAAACAATTAAGACTATTGTCAAGAGTTTCCAATTTTGTTTAAGTTAAGTTATAAACACTAAAATGTTTAAAAAGCACATTTGTGGGTATCAAAATATTTTTAATTAATGCGAGTAGGACTTGTTAAAAAGCATTCGTGCGTGTTGGACTAAACATTCTGTAGCTCGTGGTTTAAAACCCGCTGTTTGACGAGTAACATTACATTTTGATTTCCTGCAGGACTAGGATTACAAAAAAGTATGTTTCCAAATTTAGCCTCAGACAACATTTGAGTTTATGTGGCTTCGAAGGAAGTCATACTACAACAAGGGACTGTCAACTCAAATATAGGTTATTGTCACTAATTTTATCTGGTTGTTATTTTTTGTAGCTGACAGCTTCATATTTCTCCCTGATGATGAAGTAGGTAATGGCGCTTCTTTAAATGGCAAAGCCCGATTTAAAGAGTGTATATCTATGGAAGAAAGTTACACGGTAGATCTGGATCAAAATCTTCGCATTCTCAGCGTGTTTCTCATGGTGGATTCCAACACAACGCTCCAGTTCTTCTATATCACTGTTGGCCACACGCAGGATGACTATCGCACCGTATTCATCTATGATGGTGGTCGCAATGGCCGGGTGATCCGGGGCCAGGCTGTTTTAATCCCGTTGGACAAAGTACAAGGCCAGTACATCCAACTGAGGATGAAGACATTTCGATTGTGCGAATTCGAAATTCTTGTGGCTCCAGGTATGTCTGTTTTGAGTGTTGTGGCTAGTTTGATGGCCATTTACATACTATCTATCTATCTTGTTCTTTGCATGTCCATGGATTCCACTTTCTCCATTTTTCTTATAATGTAACAATTCCTTAAGATCAGAGAATGTGACACTCTTACAAGATCCGTTAACATGTTATCTCTTCTCAATATGTGACCTATCCAATTTTTCTTACGCTTGGTAAATATATTTAGTAGGTTCTTTCTTTCATTGATATCCTTTCTTCATTTTCATTTGTCTTTTAATGAAATTTTCTGCATTTTTCTCCACATCCACATTTCAAATACTTCGATTTTCTTATCACTTTCAAGTAGTGTCCTCCTCAAAAAACCATAAAGAAGGATGCTCCAGATTAGTGTATTCACTTTTTTATTTCTTTGCTTCCTCCCAAATAATTTTTTAACTTGCTCTACATGTTGTCTGGGTCCTTTCCCATTCATTCTTGATATCTCATTACGTATGTCTTCTTTACGTTGATCTTCATATTAATTTTTTAGCTCTAGTGTAGTTTATTTATGAGTTGTTGTAGTCCCTGTTCAGTGTCTGCTATTGTCCTTTGATCATCCCCAAATCGTACTTCTTCTATTTACTCGTTACTTATCTTAATGCCCTCATTGATGTTGTCAAATGCTTCGTTCATCATGTGTTCGGTATAAATTGAGAATAGCAGTAGTGATAACAAGCCTTTCTGTCTTACTCCCTGTCCTGTTTCCTCTGAGTCTGATTCGTTATTTTCAATTTTAAAGTTCGTTGTTTGATTGATGTTGAGGTCTTAAATGAGTCTTCGGTATTTTCAGTCAATTCTATTTTTTAGTCTTTCTATGAGTATTTTTTAATTCACTTTGTCAAATGCCTTTTCAAAGTCAATGAGCTTATATATACATACAGGGTGAGTCAGAAGTCTTTAAATGACATCTGAGGAATAGAGAAGATCCCAGGAATATATGGAGAATGAAAAGGTCCTAGGGATATCTAGGAATTGTTCAAAGTTCATGGTACCCTCCCAAATTCCCCAATCTCCAGATATTCTGGGATTCTCTTCCAATCCTCGGATATCGTTCTACATCCAAATTGTGTCTTTCCTATGCAATTGTCAGCTTTTGTCTCCAATCGCTTAGAAGAATCCTTAGCATTATTTTCAAAGTACATATACATATTTGTAATATGACTGATTGTTCTATGGTCTGAACATTCAATTGCATTAGGTTTCTTCTTAATGGTATTATAATTGATTTGCAGAAATCATTTAGCCATGTTTCTGTGTAGTACAGGTCATTGCAAACGGTAAGCCGTTGTAATAGAGTTGGTCCAAGTACCTTCAGTAATGGAGATAGTATGTTATCCAATCCTTCGCTTTTTGTCTTTTTCATATTGTTGGATGGCTTCTTCTTTTTTGCTGCTGGGGGAGATAAATAAACCTTTGGAGTAATCTTATATTTGTTCTTTTTCTAATTGTAGTTCTTGTTTCTAATTGTAGTTCTTGTTTCTAATTGTTTTCTTTGGTTTGAATAATGTATGAATAAGGTAATGGTGGTTTGAATTCTGTGCATTCCTTGATTTTATGATACAATAAGTCCGTCCTTCCTTTAATTTCCATGTCATGAATGTCCTGGCATGTTTTTTCGCTACCAATTATCGCGTGCTTCATGTGTTTCTCTTCTCCGTTCATTATTTAGTCTTCTGTAGTTTTTCGGTCCATTCACATTATTGATGTTCTTCCATTATCTACGTTCCTCCATTTTAGCAATCATCCCATCTGTTATCCATGGTTTTTTGTGTGTACCTTCTTTTTGTATCCAATATCTAATATCGTTTGTTTCACTGCATTCCATTTGTCATTCAGATGTTCTTGTTTCAGATGTTCATCCACTTGAGTAGTAAATTATTCAGTTCATTAAATTTTCAATATGCCATTTTTCTATGGTTTTCTAGTTTTTATTCAAATTTGTTTTCATGATTTCTTTACGCTAATTCTGTATCTTTGATGGACTGCGATGTAGTCAATCTGATATCAGGAAAAGTATCCATGGCTCGTCCATGTGTATCGTCTTTTCTTATCTTGTTGTTAGTAGAAATCCAGGAGTCATTGTCCTATTGTGTTTCGTTTACCTAATCCATAAAGTTTCAGATTTGCTTACCGAATCGTCCTTCTCCAAAAACTTTATTCTAATCTCCCATTAGAATTAAATTATTATTTCCTTTGTAATCATGTATAAGATGTTCCCATTTGATTTTACATTTCTTCACTTTTGCCATCTTTGTGATCATGAAAAATCTGTCTCCTTTTTGGACTGTCTTAATGACTCTTCCAGCGTGGTGTCTGTTACTTCTTGCCGCCTGAGCAGATAATTCTGAATCTGTTGCTGTTGAATTTGCCGTTGGCTTTACACCGGGTTTTATTGAGTTTTAATAAGTGGCTTTTGAGTTTCCTCATTTCTTCTTGGATATTTTTTGCAATTTTGGTCACACTGCATTGTTGGCCTGTTCCAAGTGCCAAACCCTGGTTTGTTTTAATGTTTCCTGTTATTGATCTGGTGGCCTAACGTAATCTGCTTGTTGACGCATCAAGCCGCCATTGGAGTCCCAGTTTAAATGGACCACTGGGGACTAGGGGCCGTGTATTGATTATGCTCTCCAGAGTCATTCAAGGTTTTCCCTTGCCTTCTGTCACAGCCGTTGAAGCCAATTTTAGGAATGGGAATTTGTTGTGCCATCATTATATTAAGCCACTTTACCAATTCTGACAATGCCATTTACAAGTTTTACTACTTCCGTTGGTACTTTGTGTTCATTTGCACATGGTAATACTTCTTTACTAGCTTCTAAAGGAGGTGTTCCTCGAGCGAGCGCAGACGTTCGAACCCACGCCGGTTAAAGATCTGACCATCCGCACCAACTATAGTCCAACCAACCCCTTAGCCAACTCGGCCTACTCAATTAAAATGTCATTGTTTGGTAATTGTGTCTTAGTATTAATGATCTCGTAGACACCAGCGACCAGAAATATTTTATTCAAAGAGCAATTCCATCAACCTAAACTGCCCAAGGTCACAGATACCTAAAAATATGTATGATAATTTTTTTCAAGTCACTCATTTTGTGAATAGAATTTTGAGGCATTTTGACTATTCATGCTCAATGTGGGATACATTTAAAGAATATTTGTGATGAAAGAAATTTGTTTCTTATGAAAATGTTTCTAGAATAGCTTTAATGAAATCAATGTAGTTAAATTGCGTTTTATATAATTTAAAAAATGCATAAATTAAATTTGTTCCGGCAAAATTAATGTTTCATTGAATATCTAGACGTAATATATTATGTGTAAACATAAATGCTGAACGTGTAAAAACGTGGTAATCTTTTTGAAAACAAATTCTTAATCATTTTTTAGCATTTGGCCAACTGAGTTATGGTAAGTATTCTATTTCTTTATGAAACAAAATTGTTATCTGATGTTCAGAAGTGCCAGAATAACAAATACAAAATTCTTTTTTTTAATTAAACACATTGTTAGTTTACATATTTTAACCCTTAAAAATCAGGTGCTATAACTAATTGTAAAATCCATATTTCAACTAATCTCATCTCCAATGTATGTAATTTCCTCTTTCTATTAGTGTTTAAGAGTCTCTTTTCAAAGCATTATTTTTATACACAAACGACAACACAATTATGACATTTTGTATCATACATAATTGTTGTAGCACTTTGTTGTAAGATTTCCAATGTCAATGTGACTTTTGTAAAAATACGATTATTACAACAATTTGAAATAATGTTTAGTGGTTCAAAATTGCAATACTGCAAATCTACACTAATTTTTGTAATTTTGTTTCAACATTATCCAAAATTTGAGTTCTTTTTTACTGGCAAATGACGTGATACCAAACAAAATATTGATTATATAGTCTCAAATTTCATTTTCCGATATGTACCTACCTCTTCAATCATCTAAGTTATTTTCTATGCCATTTGCAGAGACGTTAGTATCTGCCAGACAAAAGGTAATTGCTATCTCTCCTGAAACATCCTGGACTGAGCCCTTATTGGACAATTCATTTGGTTCTTGTATGAGGTCGACCTTGTCAAATAAGAATTTCGTTCAGATTATTCTAGACAATGTTTATATCGTGAGCCGAATCATAATCCATAATAATCCGACGTTTTCTTGCGATCCCCAAGGTAAGAAGTATTTGAAATCTTGTTTCTACAAGTCACCAATTATCTCTAGACCATCTTTGATATGGTTGTATTGCTTAATGATACCTCTAGACTTTGGTATACCTAGATCTACATAGACTGGGAATTCACTAAAAAGTAAATTAAACTAAGTGCACCAATACAAGTCTACATTGATTTTTACTTGGCTTCTTTCTATGCATGATATCACACATGCCATATACATTTTCAGGAATATTCAACAAAATGGACACCCTCTCTCCATTTGTGATACTGGCAGGAACCACTGAAGAGAACCAAGAGGTTGTCTATCGTCAGCACTACTACTCTGATGCATCTTTGATCATGCGTATTGAATTTGGCTTTATGTTAGCCAAATACTTTTCAGTGGTTGTGTTGAAACAAGATCAGATACGTATCTGTGAGCTGGAAATCCACGGAGTTATTCGTAAGTTTGCAACTTTGCCATTTTCAATTCTTTCGTAAATTATTTCTATCTATCTATCTTGTTCTCTGTTTTGTGGTGTGGCATGCCATGTTCCTATATAATTGTTGGCTTTTCTCCAATCACTTATTAAGTATCCTTAGCATTATCTTTGCCGTACGTGATATTAGGCTGATTGTACTAATGTCTAAACATTCAGTTGCATTAGTTTTCTTCTTTATTGGTATTATAATTGATATTTAGAATATATTTGGCCATGCTCCGGTGTTGTATATGTCATTGCAACTTTAGGTGAGCCGTTGTAATGCAGTTGGTCCAAGTGCCTTCCTGTAATTCTGATGGTGTGTTATCTGCTTCTTCGCTTTTATTCTTTTTCATATGTTGGATGGCTTCTTCTTTTTCGCTACGGGATTAATTTATTTATTTGTTTATCATTTTCGAATTGTAGTTCTTATTTTTCTGATTTCTCTGTCTTGTAGAGATCTTCAATGTATTATTTCCATCGATTTCTAATTTCAGTTTTATTTCTGAGTAATAATGTATTCTGAGAATAATGTATCCCCTATCTAAGGTGGTTTGAATTTTGTGTTTTTCTTAATTTTATAATACATTAAATCCGTCCTTCCTTTAATTTCCATGTCATGAATGTACTGACATGTTTTTCGCTACCAATTATCACATGCTTCATGTATTTCTCTTCTCCGTTTATTATTTAGTCTTCTGTAGTTTTTCCGTCCATTCACATTATTGATGTTCTTCCATTATCTACGTTCCTCCATTTTAGCAATCATCCCATCCGTTATCCATGTTTTTTTGTGTGTATCTTCTTTTTATATCCAATAGTTGTTTTTACTATTTTTGATATCATTTATTTCACTGCATTCCATTTGTCATTCAGATGTTCTTGTTATCAGGTGTTCGTCCACTTGAGTGGTAAATTATTCAGCGATAATGTTGTTCTTTAAATTTTCAATATTTCATGTTTCTTCATTCTTGAATATTTTCGAGATTAGATTTCACTCATACTGCATTGTTTGCGTGTTCCAAGTGCCAAACCGTAGGTTGTTTCCATGTTTCCTGTTATTAATTGATTTGATGGCCTAACGTAATCTGCTTTTTTTAAATTACTCTTAATTGGCAGGACCTGCTTTGACAGCGTGAGTGCCCCTTAATAAAAAACAGACTTTCCAACATATCTATTTTTTGCAAATCTTCTATTTTCTCTCTTCTTATGCTTTGATATAAAATATACAAAATTTCGTATTGCTCAGGCTGTGATGAGGCCCAACAAGGCCGAAACAGCTGTCCTGGGCTATCATTAGCGTGTATAATGAATAAGTAATATCTTTTTATCAAAGTCTACTTTTTTTATTATTATTAGTCTTAATATTTGATTGATCTGATGGCCCTAGCGTAACCAAGTTATTCGTAGCACCCCCTGCCTTTTGACTCATCGAACCGCTACCGGCGTCCAAGTTCAAAGGACCGCTGGAGACTAAGAGCTGAGTATTGATCGCGTTGTCCATAGATTCATTCAAGGGAAGGATTTTCTTATCACTTCATGTCACAGCTGTTGAAGCCAATATTAGGAACGGGATTCTGTTTTTCCTTCATTATATTAATGCCACTTAACCACTTCTGATGATGCCAATAACAAGTTTTACTACAACCGTTGGCACCATAGAGTATTTATTATACAAAGGTCCGACTCTTGCTGGATCTCTATCTTTTCTATAGTAAATAAAATTCAACGATTTTTATAATAATTTGTTAAATTGAGCCTCTACAAGGTAGCATAATTTTTATTCAAATGAATTCATAGATTGATAAATTAAGATTTAATTTTGTTTAAAACATTAGCGAAACGTGTCTTTATCTCCACTGCACAGTCTGTATAGCAAAATTGTTCAATTTATGTAATGGCATGATAATTATGAATATTTTATATAGAATTACTGTTTCTATTGACAATTCATAAGAGTATAAAACTGTATACACCTCCAGCAAGAGTCGGATCTCTGTATATATTTACTCTATGGTTGGCACTGTCGTGTTCAACCCCACAGTAAGACTCCTTTGCCAGCTGCCAAAGGATGAAGATATGACGATCCGGACCAACCAGAGTCCAACACCTTAGCCAACTCGGCCTCGGATAAATAGGACTTCTCAGAGATTAATGACCGTAATCGATGCCGGATGAAGATCTAAGGATCCGTACCTACTAGAGTTCAATCCCTTTACCAACTCGGCTAATTAAAATTTTGAAATAAATCTTTCTAATTTGTGACACTGAATCGAGTTGACATTTATATTTAGATAGCAAACTTACATGGTGAACAGAGAAAAACTGAACCGGTTCATTAATAGTGAACAGTTAGTTGTAGGTACACAGTGCTGATATCAAGTGAAAGGTTACTTATAGAGTGTTAAGAGTAATAATAAAAAGCAGGTAATCTTTGATTAAAATATACTACTTATTCATATTACTTTCTAGTGATAGCCCAGGACATCTGTTTTGGCCTTGTTGGGCCTCATCAGCCTGAGTAATATAAAATGTTCGTATATTTCATATCAAAGCATAAAAGAGAGGAAAATTTGCAATAGTAGCATAAGAGAGAAAGTAAAAATAGTTCAGAAAAAATACAGGGTAAATTTTAAGTAACGCCCGATATTTAATAATAAAAGATTTATAGAATAATTTAAATTTTTATTAGCATAAATAATGAATCAGAAAAGAATAAAACATAAATATAGTACATAGTACAATATTCAGTCTATTAATACAGCAGAATCATGTCTTGTGTTGTTCAAACTGCTCCCCATCTATTTATTTTTAGTTTAAAATTGGGCATTACTTAAATTTCAACCTGTATAATATGTATATGTGTCTGTGTGCATAGAAAATACATGTGCAAATTCTGCTATTAAAACAAACTATTTGATTTATGGAGCTGAATCCTGGACCATTAATTGACATGAAAACCAAAAGATAGCTGCTTTTGATATGTGGGCATGGCACAAGATGATGCAAATTACAGGGAGACAACACACAACAAATGAAAGCATTTACAGAGAAATTGCAGTCAAGGCTAGTTTGGTGGACAATGTGCACTGAGCACAGCTCAGTTACTTTGGTCATATCACATGCAGAGGTCAGGATAGCCTAAATAATTCATCATGACTGGACTGGTGGAGGGAAATCGGAAATGTGGCAAGCCCAGAACTCAATGGCTGGACAATATGAAGAAGAAGTTGAATGACATTATTCACAATGTTATCAATCAAGCCCAGATGCATGGTGTTTGGCAGGAAACAGTTAGATGGGTCACATATATTTAGCCTCCAGATTGAATGAACACCACAACCACCATTTCATTTATATGCCTATTCCTATTTTTTTAAGGTAGTTAAAAAATGTGACACTTCTTGTGTAAATATCACTAAAGATCATTGCTATTTTCATAATTATTTTCAACAAACAGTCTCAGATTTCTATTTGTTAAAAATAAATTTTTGACAAAGAATCAAATTGTTGAAAATCATTTTCATTAATAAAAAATAGATTCCATTGGTTTACATTTCTGTGTACTTATGTTTATTGCTACTAAAGTTACTTACCAATTAATAAATTAAATTTATAATAAATGCTTCAATTTGTTTTATTTTTGATAATTTAAAGAACTAATTTTTATATTATGTATAATAATTATTGTTGCCATTTTGAGTCCATTAATTTCTATAGTTCAAATGTATATTATAAAATAATATTAATAAGAGATTCTTCCATAAATAGAAATAAAATAAAAAAAATCTTTTAATAAAATACTTATTAGAAATACTTCAATTAGTTTATAATTAATTTTACTTCTAAAATTTATGTTATGAAATAATAGAGATATTTAAATAAACAAAACCAGAATTAAATAAAAATATTTAAAGAGCTTGATAGAAAATTTATTTTATAAAAGCTTATTATTTTGTACTTCAACAAGCAATATTAAATAATTTACACTAATTTCAAATATAATGATTTTTGACAAATAACAATTTGATTCTATTTGTTGATATTTCTGACTAATAGAATTTACAATCTCTAAATATTGTTTTTTAATATACTAAACATAGTCATTTAAATAGAACATAGAAGTAAAACTATTGAATTAAAAAATCCATATTTATAAAATGAATTTTATTTCTAACAGATTATTTAAATATTTTTATTAAATATTGTTTCAATTTATTAAAGATATACTACCCATATTATAGGATCCTAGTATATACTACAAATATTTTAGGATCCTAGTATATACTACCAATATTATAAGATCCTAGTATATACTACCCATATTATAAAATCCTAGTATATGCTACCCACATTATAGGATCCTAGTAGATGCTACCCATAATATAGGATCCTAGTACATGCTACCCATAATATAGGATCCTAGTATATTCTACCCATATTATAGGATCCTAGTATATACAACCCATATTATAGGATCCTAGTATATACAACCCATACTATAGGATCCTAGTATATGCTACCCATATTATAGGATCCTAGTATATACAACCCATATTATAGGATCTTAGTATATGATTGCTACCCATATAATATGGATCTGTAGACTACCACTTGACTAAATAATCAAGTTTATATTCTTTTTGCCAATTGCCTTGCCTAAACAATGTTCTGCATTTTTTTCTAATTTTCTTATTTTGATATTTAATTAATTAGTCATATACATTGAGCATTGAGGTCAGCAGATTTAAATATCCCAATGTGTTGATGCTATAATCTCAATTGGACTAAAATGAACAAATAGGATGACACTATCAACCTCACTGGTCATAGTAGTATCAATTACTTTAATTAGCGGTACAAGGTGTATTTAAGACATTTTCAATTGTATTGTAGAAAATTTCAAACATATTTCAGATTTTCAATTTTATTTCAGAAATTTTTATTTCTATTTCAGAAAATATTTCAATTATATTTTAGACATTTTCAACTGTATTTCAGAAATATGTTTTTAGAAAATCTTAAATTTAACTATACTACTATAAATAATTTCTAATGTATATCTTTGCTATAGAATAGTATTTGATGTAAATTAGTTGATGGTCTTACATGTTTTTATTTTTGCTGTAGAATAATTAGATATTACTGATAGTAGTTTAATTAAATAATAAGAAATTTAAAATTGTACAAAGAACTTTAAATACAATTGAAAATGTCTGAAATACAACTGAAAAAGGTGTAGTACTTAAGGTATGGGTATATTAATAAAATTAGACACTACTACAAGACAATTAGCAAAAGTGAATTTAAAAAGACCCATTACTACCCAGAGCTACCCAATTTATTAAATGCTGTATATGCTATATCAACATTCATGTATTTAAAGTTATTTTTGTAAAAAAATACACTTAATTCTGCATGGAATAAATGCACAATATGTAACAACGATAGAAATTAGTCCATTTTGAAGTGGGTTGCCTCCTCTCCGTACAAGGTACTCACAACACGGTTCCCTGAATCTTCTCTGCTCTGAAGCGCTTTGTTGTGCCTCCGGTCCGAAAATTTTACCCTCTGTTATGGGAGGGATAGCACACCTTACAAGTGATAGTGCATTTATGGATGCCTCAAACGGCGTGGAGCAGAAGCTCTAGAAACGGTTGGGTCACATGCTACTGATAGAGTGAGAGACGGATCACCTCCTGCCAAAAAAGTATAAAATGCAGCCTGCACTGAAGCCAATGAATAAACAGAAACCAAAGCAGAGGAGGAAAGGGTTGTATCTCGGCACACAAATGAAGTGGCCTGTGGTAAAAGTGAACGTAATGTTTTCAAGTAGCACTCACTGAAAGGCGTTGGCATGTTTACCAACTGCTAAATGCTATCCAACAAATCTAGACATTGTTGAATATGTGGTTCCTGGCACAGCAACAGAGGTTATTGAATCTCCATTTACATTTGTTCCAAATTGGTGAAGAAGTCGGATACCTATACGGTGTGTTACTTTGATCCACTTGTCTGTCTATCCACAAAATGAACCCGGAAATTAGTCGATGGTTGAGTCGTCAAACTGGAGGCAATCATGATTGACTTTCAAGTTTAAGCTGTACTGTCTGTTTTGTTTGGTCCCCTTACAATGTTTACAGTGTGTAAACTACCCCAATATAATGGCGACCTGGTACGCCTTGTGGTGCCATCAGAATTTTCTCGTCTCCTATTGGACGAAAATGAGAGAAAAGCTTGCCAATATTTTTTCAAGTAATTGAGCGGGCGTCTTAACTCCATAAAAGAGTGTGCCCAACCCATTCCGCCATTATTTTATCCGACAGCGACATGGACATAAATTCAATGGACCTGGACATAGATCCTTCATTTAGCATGAGAAATACGTTCTTTCGTGGGAGAATGCTGACATCAATAGGTGACTCATTTCTCACCTCCCACAATGTTAGATGTGGGGGCGGTGTGCTCAACTACTCTGAGGTTGCACAGCTTGATTGGATGCCTCCTGGATGGTACGCCCTCATCAGTATACCGCTGGATCGAAGCGGTGTTTGGGCGGTTATCTTCAAATCGCTTTACAGCTTCTGTGCCCACAAAGTTGTAGCCTATGATATTCAACAACTGGTACATTATAAAGATCCTCCAACTGTTTCCACCTGGTTGTGGCGGAAAATCGAATATGAGTTTGAGGTTCAACTGACGTCTGCAGATTGGTTTGGCGACGTTAGCACAGGTAACTACATTCAGCTGTGCGCATGTGTGTTGTACCATTTACCTCAATATAGTGGAGACCTGGTTCGTTTGCTTGAAGCCGAAGTTCTAGATGTTGCTGGTGCAGACGCAACCTGGACTAAGTCGTGGTATTGGTGGCATGAATCATGCTCTCTCGGTTCTGGCGCTTAATCGTCGCGGGCCAGGCGGCCGATACGACCCAGGAAATCGATCACTGCTTCGGGTTTCTCCTTGATGCTGCAGTTGTAGGGTGATCTTCCAAGAGTGTTAGACGGTCTCTGTCATAGATTGGGCAGTAGAACAGGGGATGTTTTAGGGTTTCTTCAGTGTGGCAATTGGTCTCACAAAGGGTGTGTATACCGTGGGGTTCTCAGATCCTGGAAACTCTGGGGTCATCAAATACCATAATGGATGGCGTCTCAGATAGCCTCTGTACACTTAGCTCCTCATTCTCTACCTTCTCGTGGTGAGGCTGTTTCCACTGAAGAGAGAGGTGCGCACAGCGGGTGCATGGTGCTGTAAAACCGTGCTTTCCCGGGCAGAGCAGGGTCGTTAGCTTCTTAGCAGCTGGTCTAGGAGACGGAAAACTCTGATTACAAACCGGAGAAGGACACTCCCCAAACCGCCTTTTTCTATGATGAATTACAAATACAGAATTACCACTATGAGTGAGGGCTCGCTCGGTAGGTGTGGTGAGGCCTGGAAGCTCACCCCCGACCGTCAACACACTACTTCCAATATTCAAGAGAAGAGCATCTTTCAAGGAAGAAGGACGGTACCTTTATAGTGGCCGCCGGGTGGTACCGGAGAAGGATGCCTGTCCAGAGGCCCTTGCGAAAAGGCTGCAACTACCTGGGATCACCCCGAGAAATACTCACTGAGATTCGGATTAATTAAGGCAGGTTGCACTTACCCAGCCTACTGCAACCGGTCCCTCCTCATGGCTGGAGATATTGAAACCAATCCTGGACCACTGAACATACTCCAATGGAATATCCAAGGAACATGCTGAACTATCAAAGTGAATCCACGACATCAAGACGGACGTCGTCATGCTACAGGAAGTGCAGATGCCTAAAGACAAATATGTATATCAAGCTCCAAGGATTTGATGAACCGTTAGTTACGAAAAGAACTACAGGAAGAGTAACTGGCCAACCTATAAAAGGTGGCGATGTGGCCATATACATTAGGAACGGCATAAACTACAAGAGTATATGCATACCGCCTCTCTCCACAATAATGACTACACTACAGAATGGGTTGGAGTATCTATCCTCCCGGAAAGATCACAACACAGCATCGACCTGCAAATCATCTATATACCACCTATTACAACAAGCAGGAATGACGAACGGGTGAATAATTTCGATGCAAGGAAGCGGCATCATTCTGGGCGACCTGAATGCCCACCACCCAATTTGACGATGTCGTTACCCGCTTTGAAGAATGGCTTGAAGGAAGCAAATACCAGGTTGTTAACAACGGTGAACCTACCCACCTCCACCAGAGAACCGGAAGCAAATCTGCCCCAGATGTCACCATTGCATCTAACAACCTTGGCCAATTTATTGACTGGAGTTTGTGGAAGACTTGGTGCAGTGACCACCTACCGATCCACATCGAAATATATAGGTCAATATCTCAAACAAATAGACGTACGACTACATGGGCTATGAAGAAAGCAAATTGGGAAAATTATACATCAGAAACTAAATTAGAATTTTCCAGACTCAATCACAGTGGCAGTATTTGCAAAATGAATATTCTATTCTGTGACATCATCATGGCAGCAGCAAAGAAAAACATCCCTAGAGGTGCACGCAAAAAGAAAAGACCCTGCTGGACGGATGAGGTGGGCAAAGCTGTTAAAGAAAGGAGACAAGCCCACAGAGCTGCCCAAGCTGACACAACCAAAAAACCAGAGTGGATCGCAGCAGCTGAAAGTGAACGCCAAACAATGAGGAAAGCCAAAGAAAGCTGCTGGAGAAATTTTGTTCTCAGACACAACCAAGACCAAAAAACTCTGGAACCTGATGAAAGCCATGGATGGCCGGGCCACCAAACCACCACCTGGGAACCCCTTTATGTCACCAACAATAGGAGCAAAGCGAATGCATTCCAATCAAATTACAGGAAAGTTAGCAAGATCACAATACACAAGGAAGAAAGAGGACTTAAATACAAAGTGAATGCCTTTCTAAGAAGCCCGACGGTCCAATCCGAAGAAGCTTCAGAAATCACTCAAACAGAAGTGCAAGCAGCCATCAACCAACTCAATGGCAACAAAGCAGGAGGACCGGACCACATACACCCGAAGTTCCTCCTCCACCTTGGAGATAAAGCAGTCAAACTCCTGACCGTCCTATTCAATGCATCATGGAAGACAGGATCAGTCCCTCAGATCTGGCGCACCGCCGACATTAGACCCATTCTCAAGAATGGTAAAGACCCCAAAGAAGTCGGTTCCTACCGACCCATTAGCCTCACCTCCATGATTGGAAAAACACTGGAAAGAATTGTTAATAACAGACTTGCCTACTACCTTGAATCCAGAAATCTCCTCACCCAAGACCAAGCAGGCTTCAGACAATACAGGAGCACAGAAGACCAACTCATCAAGCTATCGCAAAGTATTAGCGATGCTTTCCAATCTAAACCAATGCTGTAGCTGTTGGATTTCTATCGTGCTTCAACCACTGCTCTACTCTAAAAATTCGTTGCTGAAGAATTAATTGTCGTGCCATGTCAATATCGCCAGCAACTATGAACAAAATGATACACGAGAAGCTAGTTTAAGGTTAAATCGAAGAGTAAACGATATAACCAAAAATAGCATAAACTTCGTTCTGTTAAAAGATATGATGTCTCTAAAAATAGCATCCAATTAGAAGATAAGATGTAAATTTAATTATGTTTTGTTTATAAATCATTTTGAATTTTGTTTATTATTAAAACTATATAAAGCGTCTTATGGCCACTCGGTAAAGCGACTTATAATCACCCCTGTATACCTGACTGTGGGCAGATAACTTACTTATTACAGTTTATGTACTGTAGAATTAAAATATGTATTGATAGAATGTATGATGAAAGTACATTCTATGTTGTATTGAAATAATGTTCATAATGCTATGGAAGCACTGTAACTTCTGTGTTTTATACGAAGTGAATGAGTAATACCAAAAGAAGCTATTTGTAAAACATATGACAAGTAAATTTATGGGAAACATTTGGTGGTAATTTTTACTTTAAAAAGGGGAGGGGGTCAAAATCAGACTTGGGCCCTCCGAAAAATTATAGCTGCTCAGGTATGGCCCTCTATAAAGTTGGTAATTTATTAAACTTGCACATGCCAGGTGTTGTTTTGTGTGCATGTTTGCATTTTATTGAGAGATCATCATTAACATCTTTGGTTTTCTTATCTAAATCCGTGGCGCCAACAAATGACATTGATGAATAGGCCATTGGTAATTTAATTTCTTTGTACTTAACTGAGCTAAGAGTTTGCAATGACTGAAATACGTAGGCTGCCTTTATGCATTTATCATGAACTAGAGATCTTCAAATGCACTCACACAAATGAGCGTTCAATTTCATTTCATATTGTTGTTGAGAGTTGTAAGCTGTATAAAATATGTCAGAGGTAATGGATCCTTCAATGACGTTGATAAATTACAGCCCTCAAAAAAATTGGTTATGTTTGAAACATGCACAGATGCCAAGTGTTGTTTTGTGTTTATATTTGCATTTTAATGAGTGATCTCTGGTTTTCTTATCTAAATCTATGGCGCCAACAAATGACATTGATAAATAGGCCATTAGCTTTGTAAATTTAATTTCTTTGACCTTTACTGAGTTATGTAGATCTCGCAATGATTGAGATGAAAACTATAAATTAGCCCTATCTAAAAATGAACGTCATTTAAATATGTTCGTTTGATTTTGAAAGTAGATAACGGCTATACCCGTCCTTCAGCTCTGGAACACGTTTTAGAATGTTCAATAATCAGCACAATGCAACATTTAACTAAGAAGGTGGCCATATAATTTGTAGATTTGTGTGTTTATCTACCCGTTGTCATGGTTTCTAAGTATGAAATAAATGGTTGACTTATAATTTTAATATTTTATAATACTTCTCACGCCATCACAGATTGAAGTAGCTATCTTTCGCACTCTGTTTGGGGAGCATTACCTACTATGCGTGATGCATTTAGTTTCAAAATTAAGTATCTTGCATTGTTTATTGAATTGGTTCACCCTTTTCATATATTCTTTGATTAGAAATTATTGTACCGACATAAATGTGCCTATTCCTGTCGAAATATACTATTTTTGTCAATAATTATTATGTGCCTAGCTAAGACGATGTTACATTGATGTATTATCTAATAAACAAATTGAAGATATATTAATAAAATAAAATATGTTTCACTTTATCTAAGTATATTGCATATATGTAGCGAGAGAAAAAGCTTTTTATATGTGAAATCAGATAACCCATATCATGGCCTATGTATGTATATTCTAATAAAAAACATTCAATGGAATAAGAGAGTTAAATTTAGAGAAACGTAGTTTAAGGAGAAAAATAAACAAGAAGAAAGTATTAAAAGGGCCTTGTTTATTCATAAAAAACGACTAGTTTCGTAAATCTTTTTGCATCGTCAGGACTTAAATTTGGTACGTTTACAGTAGTTATGTGAAATTAAATCAGCAATATCTAATAAAGATTAAAACCTTACAAAATAATTTAGATACATAAGATTAACATGAGGGATTAACTTGTTTTATATAGATGGCTTCTTTAATAGATAAATTAAATCTATTTCTATCACTGTCAATAATC
>JAUYWI010017009.1:0-18977 GCA_034780595.1 Parotoplana pacifica
TTCGGATTTACTAGATGGTATTTTCAATCACCGAGCTTGACTGGCCATCTTATCATGCTTCAGCTTGGGTGTAGAACGAGATACACACGATTACATAGTTCTGATTTGATCTTGAAGGGATGTTGTTTTTATGTTGAAGCCATAATTATATATTTTTACACATCTTTTGGTTGGATTACATTCATTTCTATGATGTTAATACAGTATGAAGGCTTGACTGATATTATTTCTACAGTAAAGATTTATTCTACATATAAGAGTGGTAGCCTAAGAGTCAGTATCCAATTTGGGCATATGTGTTAAGCACATCATTTAGTTTACATCCAATGGATTTAGTTAACCGAAATCAGATTATGGACATGGTTGACTAGAGCAATACACAATTTGGATCAAGCACAACACATTTGCAAATGAATAGTTTGATTTATTTCAAGAATTTTTAAATGTTTTTTTAGGGGGGAGAGCTAACCATCTTTTATTAAACCTATTTACCGAATTAATTTTTCACTTTGTCGGCTCTAAAATTTAGGAAAAGTAATTTATTCATTTACGAAACCTAATTACTTATTAATATCTAATTAGAGCCATACCAACCTCAATACTATAGTTACCATATTTTATTTTATTTTTTCCCAAGTATTTTGCCATCTGTTTTGGGGGAGCTAAACATCTTTTGAGCTTTTTTGGTCAATCTTATTAAACAGAATTCCTGAGTCAAGTTTGTTCACCAATATAAACAAAATTATAAATTGAAACTTACCATCGGAGACATATGCAATCAAATTTCGAGGAAAAGTAGCTTCAGGATCCCAGATGTGTTTGAGGTATCTGTAAAATTAACATTTCATGTGCTCTTCACTATGAGTAAACGATGCACATTGCGGTCTCAGCTTTTTACAATGAATGGCACAAAGGGTGGCTTCGGTCATTTGAAGTGTGTGATCAAGCACGAAGGTTAGAATGCCAACTGTAGCCGAAATTGAAGTTCACAGTAAACTGAGCAGCACAGCACTCTGGTAAAAACAATAAAAAAATTAAATTTAAATAATAAAATAATGACAAAAGTGATTTCACTTACCATTTATCACCATTCCGAAAATCAATATTTGAATTATTAAATAAAACATGTCGAACCCTGTAGTCATTTCCATGCGAAACAGAAAAGAAATTGCTTTTTCCTGCAGATGAATACATTATTTTAAGTTCACAGTTTACAATGATAACTGTAACACTGATGCTGAATATTATGAGATATTTGTCCTACATTGCGTTGCTGCCTTCCAACTGTTGCCCATTGTCATAATATTTGTCATCACTATGGATACTTGACAACAGAAGCTTACGCTTAACGTTTTAGAGAGTCTCTTTTTCATTCCTTACAAGCATTTATTTGTAATATAAGCAGATTTTATTAGTACGTACAGATCCTAAAGTGAATTACCTAAACAATATGAGGAATAAGACATTCCATAAAGGGTTTGTATATCGAGGAAGATACCTACATCTTTGGAAGCAACAGATAGATGATAAACTTATCGTCAAGGATATTTAAAACCGTCGTATCTTTAAATCTGTCGTTTCTCAAATAATACATACAATTTTTAAAAATCAATTATCTATCACTTCCCAGAATATGAAATTAATGTGTTTTACTTAGTACTGAAAGAAAAGTAGAGAAAACTGTTCTTGAACAACCAATAATATAGAATTAAGAGTAAAATTTAATCTTGTTATCGCTCTAAAAAATGGAGATACGACAATTATATATCTTAATTTCCTTGGCTTTCCAAAAACCACTGCAATTAAAATGTAGTTCCTGCCTATTTCATTGCCTCAGTAATTAAGCTTTATCAATTTATATAATAATACTCGTAAAACGTTAGAGATGTATATCCAAGATTCCATGAGCTAACTACTAATTTAGATATAAAAATTATATTAAAAGTCTGTATTACATGATACTTGTTCCATTCTAATCCATGTAATACTTTTTAATATTCATTTAATCGTATTTTATATATAGGGTCTTAAAAGATTTTTACTCTGTAACATAAATCTAAAAATGGTAGTATAGCTCGTAAGTCGGTATAAACAAGAAAAAAGTGGTTAGCTCATGGAAATTTTTATTAATTATTCAGCTAACATATTTTGAGCGTATTTCAATTATTTTATGATTTGAGCAAACACAATTTTATGCTCGTCACGACGCCTACTGCTATCTGTTTTTCTCGGTCCATCAAGACGACGATCCTGTGCTTCTCGTCGAACCAATATATCATGAAAGTTCAGATGAGTTTTCTATGTAATACCGACAGACTGATTGATTGTGACACAAGCAGCAGAAGTGTTCTCATTAACCACAACACAATGGTTAAACGTTGAAAATCTAAATGTGTCAAATGACAAAAACACCATTAACGGTTCAACCATCCGCCCAGTAGTAGTTCCATAAATCAGTCCCAAAGACGTCCTCCCCTACTTTGAAGTGATCCGATTGGTTTTGAGTATAAAAAAACAAAAGTCGCGTGCAGTTGTTCTCAGATCAGCTGATCCTCAAGTTGTGCACTTCATTAAAATAATTGCGTGCAATCTCACGCCGGCCTTCTACTCCGCAGCCACCACAGCTCTAATTAAATTAGTCGCCAAGCACAAATCCTGCCTAGACAAACTCGCCTCAAGCAAATGATCCTATCTGGGTCGCAAACAATCTGGTGGTTTCATCAGTGGACTCTTGAGCGCATTGCCTCTTATTAAAATTACTATAATATCTGCTCTTTTTGTACGGTTCCCCTTCTGACAATATGATGAAACGCTACCTACTAGTGCCTGAAAACTAGCGGCAAACTGCGAGCTTGCCCACAGACTTAAAACAGAAATTGGTCAAATTCGCAGACACAAAGCAGCAAATGTACAACATCCCTTTCCATATCAGCGACAGCCCTATCAAATGTGTAGTGTGAAGAAAAACTTCAATTAATATCACTTTTTTATTAATAATTTTGGAATATCGTATTCATGGAAAAAAACACCGCTGTACAACTAAATTTACAGTTATAGAGTACCTACATACTTTCTAAAGTTAATGATCTATGCACACTACCAGTGAACATTTTTCTTCATACACTATTACCAATTGAAACATTTCTCACCGTATTTTTTATGGTTTTGGATTTTTGGCTTTTCTAGATGGTACTTTCAATCACCAAGCTTGACTGGCCATCTTATCATGCTTCAGCTTGGATGTAGAACAAGATACACACGATTACTTAGTTTTTATTTGATCTTGAAGGGATGTTGTTGTTATGTTGAAGCCATATTTATATTT
Source organism: Parotoplana pacifica (assembly GCA_034780595.1). NCBI lineage: Eukaryota > Metazoa > Platyhelminthes > Proseriata > Otoplanidae > Parotoplana > Parotoplana pacifica. The sequence goes on from JAUYWI010017009.1 coordinate 3,326, forward strand.
TTACACATCTTTTGGTTGGATTACATTCATTTCTATGATGTTAATACTCTTGAAGGCTTGACTGATATTATTTATTATTTTTATGTTTTCTGCAGTAAAGATTTATTCTACATAGATATTTATAAGAGTAAGTATAATACAAAAGAAAGATTACAAAGTCAATAATTTACATATACATAACTGGGAGATTGACTACTTACTAGAACAATAAATCAATCAATAAAATTATGAAGTGGTAGACCCAAAAAATATCACATCTAGAAACAAATTTATTCATATCATTTACCACCAATAATTTTTAGCATAATTTTGTTTTAGAATTTTGAAAAATTTTGTTGGAAATTCAAATGGGAGAAAATGCATTGGAATTTATTAGAGAGTACCTTACAAATAAGGATTTTATACTCAATATTAGTGCTTTGCGATTACCTTATAATATACCATGTAGTTTAACAATCATTATTTAGTTATTTTTTTTCAAAATTCTAATGCACTGACTTTATTTATTTAACCTAAGTTTACATTGCCAATCTAGTTATATCTATATAATTTCATAATATGGATTTTGATTTTTGCATTTTAGATATACTAGATAGTGCTTTCAATTACCAAGCTTGACTGACCATCTTATCATGCTTCAGCTTGGGTCTAGAACAAGATGCATAATTACATAGTTTTGATTTGATCTTGAAAAGATGTTGTATTTATGTTGAAGCCATATGAGGGGGGTCAATAAGTTCATAGAATATATGGGAAAGCATAAACATACCTAAAATATCTATGCATATTTATACACTATAGAAACATCTAAGATATCACTAAAAATTTCAAATTGTTATCTCTATGGATTGCTTTATAATTTAAATTTTAAATTTCCAAGTCATATCATAGAAAATGTGTGGTGATTATTTTCATTATTTCATCAGCTTAGAAAATTGTGATTATCATGCTATGATGTTTTATGATTATAAGATCAGCTTAAAACCACAAGACTCACATAACTTAACAGCTGCTTTTAATAACAATGCTCCTGTCATCCAAACTGTCTACAAATGGTTCAAAGAATTCAGATGTGGAAGTAGTTAGTCTGAATGATGGCAACATTCATTACTATGATGTTAGTACTATTGAAGGCTTAACAGTTATTATTTCCAGTCTACATATTATAAATAAAAATTAGAACTAGTAACATAAACTTTGATAATCTTTATATATTTCTTTTTCTATTAACTTATTTACAAAAATTTAAAGATAGGCTTTAGATAATCTATCATTAATTTACATGTTTAAGCATAAAAGCTCATATGAATGCCTTTTTAAATAATATTAACAAAATATAATTCTTCTTTTAAATAAATCATACAGGGATCTTATGAGTACTAACACCAATATTGCTACTTTTTGCATTATATGGTCATTATGACATAAATAGGTATATTTCCAAATATTATGGTAATCAGACCTATACTTTTTGACATATGTAGACTTGAAATTTGTACTTTATACCCCAATAATTCACTTACAGAGTCCATAATGTTAAATGCACATTGTACAATAAAATTGAAATAAAATCAAAATGATAGATAACAGGATGCAGAATTTGCACATACTGATCAATTTGACCATGCTCTTTAACTGTCCTTATCTTCAGGGTCATATTAAAGAATTTAAAAAGAAAAACAATATTTTTACAAGGCAAAATAGTATGTTGACAGTTAAAGAAACAGACAATTCATATTAAATACAAACATTTTGGCTCAAAGAAATTGTATACAAATTTTAAACTTTCTTACTCAAAATCTAAAATTTGGTGTACATAGATGTTATCTTATTTTTTGTGTAGATCATAGGGGCTCTGTAAGTGATTTTTATGTAAAAATGAACCATTTATATAATTTAATTTCATATTGAATAAAATGATTAAGGAAGCTCAAATTTTAGTTTCTTAGAGCCAGTATGTTTTTATATATATTTAATATGAAAAATCTATTTAACTGTCAACATACAATTTTGCTCAATAAGTTAGACAACATTTGCCTTGTAAAAATATTGTTTTTCTTTTTAAATTCTTTAATATGACCCTGAAGATGAGGTAATACAGATAAATAATTACCATATTATTAAAGATAATGGTCAAATTGATCAGTATGCACAAAATCAGCATCATGTTATCTATCTACCATTTTGATGTTATTGCAATTTTAGTGTACAGTGTGCACTTGGAATATGGACTCTTAGAGTGAATTATTGGGATATAAAGTACAAATTTCAAAAGTATATACCTCAAAAGTATAGGTCTGATTACCATAATATTTGGAAATATACTTATTTATGTCATAATGACCATTTCATGCAAAAATTAGCAATATTGGTGTTAATATCCATGCTCATGGGAAAAAATTTCTGAATGATTTGACATAGAATGATCCATCAGTTTACTTTTAAAAAGCTAAATATCTTTACATTGTACTTACCTATTTTATAACTTTTCAAATATGGTACTAAATTTTTTTATTTTATACATAGTTTTCTTGAATATACTAATATAAATGAAATCAAAGAAATATTTATTGTTTTTGTAAAATTCAGCTAACAAGACAATTTCCTTATTAGGAATAAGGAAATTGTCTTGTTAGCTGAATTTTACGAAAACAATAAATATTTCTTTGATTTCATTTATATTTAGCCCTTTTTTTGTGTTTTTTAAAAACACAATAACTTAGCCACATGGTGGATGTTTTTTTTAAATTAAATTGTCAAAAATAAACTTTTAAAAATTTTTTTAGTAGGGTTAGTTTTTTCTTGAGTATTTTAATAATAACTTATTCTCAAGAAAAAACTGACCCTAAGGAAATACTGTCCACCCACCATGTGGCTAACACCATACACTTAGCTTAGCCACACAGCAGATGTGTTGTTTAAAAAAGACTGTCTGCCATGTGGCTAAGTACAGCATTTTTAAAAATCAGAATCAGAAAACCTAGTCATAAATCAAGAGTGTTGGTGCATAGAACCCACTAAATAAAAAATTCAGGAATAAAGCAGTGTATTACAAACCATGTTGTGGTACGGAGTTTTTAAAAATAACCAATAACATAAAATCTCATCTAAAATAAAATTTGACGTACCACAAAAAACCATCGCTGATGTCGCTCCCATAACTCCAAAAAAAGGTGTGTATAATGGTGCATCTTCCATGTTATTAAAATTAATATTTCAAATGCCAACAAATTAAGGTGAGGATAAAATCCGAATCTGAAAGTATTTATGGTACATATTTAAACAAATTGAATTAAGTAGAATAATTTGAATAATTGTGTGTTCTTGATGACAATTTTCAATATAAAGTCCATTTCCAGGGTTACCATATCTTGTAACTTGAAAAAGAGGACAAAAAACAAGTGTTCAAACACAAAATTTTAAAATCAATAATAATTAAAATTAAAAGACATTTTTAAGAGACTAAAGTTTAATTAAGTACACAAAATAGAAACAAACATAGAAAATCGTTATCTTTGCATTGTGAATACAGAGCTATAGAATCTAGTAATAGTTATATAGAAAATGTAATCTGTGAATCTGTAAACACTGAATAACTTTAGGTTCAAAGTTTTGAAATATTACAATTAGTTTCCATCTTTCCAAGTATATTTGATGCTGGACTTCACTTTTTTTATGAGGTTAACATTATTTTTTATTTGATCAAAGAAAGCCTTACATGACATCCCACCTAAATTGTACTGAACCATAAGGATACTCTCAACAGATTTCACTAACAAATTATCTCTCTCTTTAGACCACTGAGGCTGCATCAAAGAAAAAACCCTTTCAACATTAGCATTATGTGCCATAATAGAAAAATAAAACTGAGCAATTTTCAAAAATTCTGAAGAAAATTCTGAGTTACTGCACTTTTCAAAAAAACTAGTCCATCTTTTATGTGCCAATAATTTGGAAAAATCTTCATCTACTAACTGATTTTCAACAAACTTGCATAAGCCATGAAACTGATTGAAAAGGCTGACATCATCAATCTCTACACCTTTTTCTCTGAGATACACAACACTGGTCTCCACACTTTCCCAATCTGGTTTTTCATCCAACTTCATCCAGGAAAGACAAGAATATTCTAAAAATGGCTTAGTCCACACAGTAAGATATGCCTGACAAGATGTATATATAATGGCAACATCTGCCATGAATTTGTCACAATTTTCACCAAAACCTTCCTTTCTTAAAGTCTTTAAAAGAGCCTTCACTTTGATAGAAATGTAGTTGTATTGCACTCTCTGTTCAATCAATTTGCTTACTACATTCAAACAATCTGCTATCTCAACAATTGAATTTTCAGATTGTTCCAGTCTTGAAACATTTTCATGAAATATGCATACAAAAGAATGCATGTGCCATAGATAGGCTTCACTCAATTCATTATCAAAAAATTTCTTGATAAGGACAGGTGGTTTGTCCACAGAAGCAAAATAAGATTTCAAAGCTGGAAACATCTGAAGAAGTCTTACAAGTCCAGGAAATAGGGAAAGCCATCTTGTTTTACTATGAGACAAAAGTTTTTTGTATTCAACTTCAACAAAGTCACAATATTCTTTTAGTTTTTCAGTTCTTACAGTGTAGATACTGAAATACTCATATATCTTGTATATAATGTATGGAATGTCCAAGGATATTTGATCAGCACCATGATGAATACAGTTGTTCAGGATATGTGCAGGACAGCCAATACCAAGCAAAGTAGGTTTTTCAGCCTTGAGTATAGAGAAGACATTTTTCCCTGAATCTTTTCTATTTAAACCACCAAAATTTGTATTACAATTGTCACCAGTAAATGAGACACATTTGTCAAATAAATTATATTTATTCAAAGTAGTTTTTACCTGAGAAGCTATTGTAGCAGCAGTTTCATCACTAGCTGTGTTTATTTGAATAAGTTTTGATTGTAAGCCACCATTTTTATGATCAAAATATTGGATGAGTAGTGGAAAAAGTTTTGCAGCCTTATGATTGCTAGAATCTGTGGCTACCCCAATATACCTAATATCTTGATTCCTAATGGTATCCATTGTTGTTTCAATGCTATGTGGAGCCAAAACACTATTAACAATTGCTTCTGTCTTAGTTCTAGCACAAGAATATTTTTTTGCTATTTCAGAATCTGGAAAAATGTGTGACAGGAGAGTTGAGGTACAATCATTGGACTTATAGCTTAAATGGTGCTTTACTGTATGAAAAGCCATAGTAGCCTCTGCTGCAGCAACTAAATTATCAGACGTTGAGCCTGGCTTACTAAAAAAATTAGTAACCTTAGATGAAGTACTACCTTCTTTTATTGCCCTCTTGTGTTTTTCTGTATTTATATGGCTATCTAAATCACAAACTCCCTTATTTGCCACTGAAACAAATGTTCCAAAGCCACAAGTAATGCATTCAGCTTCATGCTCATTTCTGCCTTTTCTAAAGCATGGGTATTTTGCTTTGATTTCATCTGTAAATTGGGTTTTTCTTTTGGGCCTAATAAAAGTAAAAAAATAAAATACATATTGATGAAGTCTGAAGATGAAAGAAAGATTTTATAAAGATCATTATTAAATGAAACGAAAATAAATTATTATAAACACGTCAAAACATAACTTTACTTAACTTACATGATAAATAAATGTATCAACTTAATCAAAAGCAGAGGTTGTGGAGTACTCGTTTGACAAAATGAAATTTTTTTAAATGATCTGAAGGTAAAAAGAAAGTGAAACCAAAATAAGAAATAAACAACCTTCAGTTTATGTAAATTTAAAACAAAATTACGTTAGGGTATTGGTACTTTTTAAAATATATTTATTTTAATTTTAATAATAATACACTACACCTTATTTCATACGTTTTTATAAGATTTAAATTGAAACTTCATGGTAAAAAAATTTTTTTCTTCAAATATTCAAAAACCCGGACATTTCGTTAAATTTTCAAAAATCCCCCGGACATCTTTTTTGCTATTAAAAATCCGGACAAGTCCGGGTTTATCCGGACGTATGGTAGGTCTATATTATATATTAATCACCATAAGATTCTATGCAGTTGATATTTATAGTTTCATTTTATTGTTAGAACCAATTTTTATAAAAATATTTAAAAGTAAAATATACAAAAATCATATTTTTATAGATTCTTTCATAAATACATAAAATCATGAAATACATGAAAACATAAAAAGTATTGTGATTATATATTTTATAGTAGACATACTATGCTAAAAATATGTCATAATTACAGTTTTCTTCAATTACCTATATACCTACACGATGATAGGAAGACGACAACTTACCGTGTTCGTTTTACGAACACTGATAAAACAAGGTACTACTTGATGCGTAACTCCTTATGTGTATATTAGACTGTTACTTTGGTATTATTAAGCACCTAATTAAACTAATAAATTGATGAAAAATATTGTGCGTGCTATTTATAGCTGTTATTCCTGAATCCTGGCCAATTGGAATGCTCCGAACGATTTTTCAAATCTGCAAATCCATAGTAATTTTCTGCGTTCTAGTTACATATTTTCTGTAATGTGTTACATGTTGTACATATAATGCGTTCAGCAAGAGTTTTTAAACTAAAAGAAGTTGTGAGTATGATCGAGGCAGAAAGCGATGACGACGAAGAAGTTTGTAATAGATTCGAGGAGCCCCTTTACCTGCCTACAAAGAAGCCAAAAAGATGCCTGGTGGTGCAATAATTTCAGCAAGTGAAGGTCAAGTGGTGGCATGCTGTTGGAATGATAATAAACCTGTCTATGTCATTTCAAACAAGTACGGAATCAATCCAACACTATCTGAGAGACGATACTCGCAGGCACAACGGGCACACATACAGATCACTTGCCCCAAAATGATCGTAGTTGCTGCTTGGCGAATTCATATGAGTGTAGGTGGGAAACTTTCGCAACTTGACTTTCTGAGAGAAATGTCACATTGCCTACTGAAACTGAATGATCTTGAAGCTCAACATCAACGAAAAGAATGGCAAAATCCTTGACATCAACTGAGTGACATTCGTTTTGACGAATCAGGTCATGTGTGCGATAAAGGATTGAAAGAAGGCCGTTGCAAATTTCAAGTGTATAAAATGTAATGTATCAACAGTGCTTCGATAAATTTCACTCGAAAATTTGATGGACCTTTTTAGAATTATGTATACTCAATATATTCTTCTGGTCTTATAAAAATAGCCTATTATAATTTTGTCTTTAATAAAATAATACAGCAAAACCATTTTGGGAATGTGTATTTTCTTCATTTAAAACTTGTATTTACCTGTGTTTGTAAAACGAACATGGCTAATTACTATAAAATGTATTTTTAAAATTTTATATAGATAAATATTGGCCTATTAAAAAGGTTCATAACATAAATATTATTAAATTCTACAAACGCAATCTATATCTGGAAAATAACGGGTTAACACAAGATTTTGCGTTAATTTACGAACTCCCTTGTATAAAAGTCTGTCTAGGTATAGCTCAAAGCATAAAGCATTCAAAAATGTACCTGTCAAAAAATAGCACAATTTAGACGTATACTGACTTACATGGTTTTTTATTTCAGGCTATTCGAAAAGTAAAACCCTGAAATAACAACACGAGGCATAATAGAGCATGGCTACCAGATGCACATTTATGTTGGTATTAAGAGTAATCGTCATACAGTAAAAGAAATTAAATTTTTACTTGGGTCATGGATAGTTAGTCAGAAAATTATTTTATTTTAAAAAGATTATCATAATCCAATTGTTTTTTTTCTATTCCCTATTTAGTGATTCCATCTACGAGGTTCCCGTGGGCAATACAAGTGCTTCTCGTCTGGTTCTCCATTGGCCCTTATCCAGCCGGGCCCATCGTGCATGCAATCCGGACACCCTGCTGGCTCACGTGACCTCCTTGTTTTTCCCTATTCCCGCGGAGGATCTATGTCGCAATTTCATCCTCATCGTGTATCCACTGTCTGTGTTGCCCTTTCGACTGTCACAGAATTGGCATATACGCCACAGTCAGCCCCAGTACTGGCGTGTTTGCGGCATGTGGGCGGGCGCGCGAAAGTGTCGCATTTATGAAATGAGACAGCGATCTCGATGGCGTCTGGTGGCGGAGAGTGAGGTGCAGGGCAAGCGATTGCTTCCTTATTCTCCCCAACTGCGCTCGCTATTTCATTTCAACGGTGAGTGCACTTTAGAAACTTGGTATATTATTGAAATTTTAATAAAGTGATGATTAAGTGGAATGGGATTTTGTTATGAGGTTAAGACAGAAAAGAATGTGTACGGGTGCGAGTCTGAAATTCATAGTTCACATTAATCGATTCCAGGCGGCTCACCTAAGTACAATGGAAACTAGACAGGTGGTTGGTTTACTATACGAGTATAATACTGATCATTTGACCGTAGTTACAAACATGTGGTGATTGTTCATTGTTACCTATGTCCCATTTGTGTATTGCCAATTAATGCCCCACAGCGCCCTAAAAATCTAGCATAGCTCTAGTCAACTATGGTTCTTGATCTATAATGCCCCTAGCACCAAAGTCAAAATTGTATTGGTTTCCACATCCCCCAAAAAATGTTGCTGGCCTTAGTCGCCTATTTTCATGGTTGTTCTTTTATTAGATGCCCTGTAGTCGAATTTGAAGCATTATTCACAGCGCGAAACCATTAACTAACCAGAAGTATCTTTTATAGAGGTTTTATGTCAATAAATCGAGGTAAAAATGTTGTTGGTATTGTTTGAATTGCGCAAAATCTGGGTTATTTCGCCAACTGATTTTTAGCTCTGTACACACTTTGAAGGGTTTTCTACAATTTGCGCCTAATTTACTTTTCTCGGTGTTACGGTTGGTAGAGGGAAAAGAGACCCCAACGGAAAAAATAATATTCATTCAGAGCCATAGATTGTCAAATGAATAATATTCATCATCCGATTTTGTTTGGAATAAAATAGATTGGTTTGTTGATAGTCTATCGATTTTTATAGCCAAATTTCAATTTTTCAGGGAGGCGTCAAGTGACCTCAGATAAGGCTGATACAAGGTATATTTTCCATCAAAATTTATTTTGGTTATAATATTTGTTGCTTTTTAAAATAAATTCACTTATTATAGTTGATTTATTATGTCGTTTCCACGATGTTTCATTGCTGATTATAACGTTTGATTAGAAATTGCTTAACCATCAGTTTTATTACTACCAGTTTTCTACTTTTATTTCAATTACCAAAATACTTTGAAATGGATACTCGTGCTTCCTACCCACTGGTCGCTAGTCTAAAATGCATATATTTTATTAAAGTGACAACTTCCTACATAGAAATGTCAACACTAAGGTCTCCTCATGAGACCTCAAGGGTACATACTCTGTGTTGTTATTAAATAGACCGGAGAAATATTTTTGTTTTCTTGGGTGTTTTGAAAAGTCGGTAAATAGGAGTGTGTATTACCATTGTCGGTAGAATTTTGTTTGTACAATTGGAAGCTTATGGAACTGACAAAAGTAGCTTTGTTGTTATTGTTTATCCGGGTGTGTATAAGAATTAATTATTTTTCTGTTTGACTGTTTGGTAACTATAGGTGCCTCGAAATTATTATATAATAATTTAATTTAATTTCTTTTTTTATTATTGGTATCGGCTATTTCCTTAAGCTTACATCTATTTTTTGTAATGTAATTTTATTAGTAGCATGATTTGGCAGTTTTGTTTAATTTAACGGTCATTGAAAATGTTTTTAAGTGATCAGTAACTTTAGTTGTACGAGTATGTGTATGTAGAGTTTAATTGAAAATCATGAACGCTTTGCTAATTTATTTCAATACATGAGGGATCTTTGGACCAAAAATGGTTTCTATTAAACGGTCCTGTTGTAAGAAGTTTTAGTAATTCCTATTTTTTAATCTATCTATATATTTTAGGTATGGGTACTCTAAGGAAATTATGTTTGATTACCACCGGCGGACAGTAGAAAGTTTACTGAAAATGTTCCAATTTTAGGAAAATTATTTACTGTCGAATTTCAAATGGTATTGTAAGTGTAGGTATGTACGCACTAAATTGAATACAGTTCGTATTTTACATAAGAATTCATTAAAAATGATCTCAACTGTGATTAATCAATATCTACATGCATTTACTTAAAATTACAATTTCTATACTTGGTCAATCTCCCATTCTATGTTGCAATGTCTGGGTTATATTATAAGCACTGTGCGCGATATCGCATTCTCAATAAATTGTGAATTCCATATTTATCTATAATGTATTGTACGCTTTCTGCTATTTAATTTGTTTACTTTTATTCGTTTGATAACTTTATGAGAGCGACATATCTATCAATTGACCGCCTATTTTTAAATTATATGATTGTACTTACCCCTTTTTCTCGGAGTCTCAGAGGCAAACAACATTATTTCCTTTTTTTATGAATTCGCTTTTAGAATATTATCTTATACATAATTTATAAGTTAAATTGTACAAATTTTAATATCCCACTAACAAACATAGCTACCCATATATCTACATGTTTATTAACTGGATGTACCTATAAATTTTATGTGAGAACTTTTAATATATATCTACTTTTCGATTTTAGTTTAAAATCAGGCGATTCTACAAATAAAAGTTCTAAAACTTCAATTTAGCATATTTGATAAATAATTCTCTGTTGCTTTTCTTTGACAAATAAACAAATAAATTTATGCCTACAATCTTGGACTTGAGGACGGAAGGGTGAGAAAGTAAACACACACATGCCGATTCGATTCTGACCTTTCTTGAAGTTGGTTCAACTACAGGCAAGGGGGAGATGGTGCCGTGTTTGCTCATTACCAGTGGTTAGATTTGTTTGGATAATATTATTCTTCTACATACATGAACTTACTGCAACCTGTAATCGTGTTTTGTTTTCTGATGAGGATATTGACACGACGCACTGCTTCTTTTTTAAGTTGGCAAATTATAGACTGGACGGTTGCTATTGAGATCCAACAAATTATGCCTAAGGAAGATCCACATATTTAGATTGGGACTATTGTCGGATGACAAGAATTGAACGTCTGCCGTGTCCTGTGCATATAGGCGTCACTCAATGTAGTTTTCAATATTACTGAAAAATGTCACTTAAAATATACTCTACGTTTTCTGAAAGTTTTTAATTATTTGGTTAACTGAAACCAACATTTTTGATAATTTTAATGTAATTCCTATTTTTTATGTAGGAGATTGGAGAAATTATGGGGTAGCATCAAAACTAAATCTATTTATGTTAGTTTTGTTATGTAAATAGGTAATTTCTAATTTTCAGAAAATGTTTCTAATATTTCTTGACATCTGCAGTGAATCGAAACAACTTTTTTTCATCGATATTTTTCATTCAATATGATGATAAAAATACATTGAATGAGCTTTTTGATTAGGCCCTGAATAGATAAGAACCCTCGATGATACGGTAGACGTTCAGTTCCTGTCATATAGAACGTTATTCCCAACCTACTTATTTGAGTTGTCCATAGGACATTGTTTGTTGGACCTTAAGGTGTATCAACTGCCTAGATTTTTATCTACACGCTTAAGTGAAATTTTGTTGTCTTATTTATTGATAACAAACTGCTGCCTAATATTATTACCATTCACACTGAGAATAAGTAAGAGACGTTTATGGGTGTTAGCAAACTGTCATGTTTATTAATTGAATATTTCATTTTATAACTTCCGTTTTTATAGAATATATAGTAGTTGTGATTAAAATTCTGACAACCTATTAATATTTTCGTTAATTACTTTCACCCTATAATCCAGCTTAGTGCTCTATGACACCATCCAAATTAGCAGATGTAGGTACTAAGTACGGACAAAATTGTAATTTTAAAATATTATTAATTAATAGTATTACCTAAAGGGTGTTCAATATGTGTTACCTATTTTGCTATTGAATTAATTACTTTTGCCACCATTAGAATAGGTTTAATAATAACAAATAAAAAATTTATTTTAAAAAAGCTGCAAAAATCTATTGTTGACTGAGCTGAGTAGCATAAAGGCTATGTTTTGGCAATATTCAAACATTTGAATTGAATGAATGTATACTGTTTTAAGACTTTTTTCTGTCTTTTTGGGCTTTTTGCTAAAATGATTGATGGGGCCTAAATCTAAAACAGATTAGGGTAACAAATAAAAGAATGATCATCCTGACTGATACTGTTAGTGATCTTCATCGCAATTTGATGTGTTCTAAGACACTACTGACGTTTTTTTATTTTGTATCTTTAAATTTTATTACATATTTTACAGCACCAGCATTTCATTTAAAAATTATATTTACTAAAAATAGACCCCTATGTTGTCAAAACCTACGAGTAATGGGATTCATGGGGAAAGATGTAAAGTAGAAAGAGTCGTGTCTCAAAATTCATATAGAAAGCATCGTAAATCAAAGTGGTCATATAATTAGTTGTATATAAAAAGTCTTATATCATTTTGTCATATAAAAAAGTCGTATTATATAAACAGTCGTATTTGATCCAAAAAATGTTTATTAAACTACCTATATAAATATTTGTAGTATACTTATTCTTATATAGAAGTACAAGTTAATAAAAGCGATCCACTTAGGTATTTTTATGTAAAAGTTGAACATTTAGCAAAATATTCTATAATACGGGCATTCAAACTTTTTGAATCTATGGTTTTATTGCCTATTCTATGCTGAATGTATAACCTTTTACAGTGAAAATTGTTTTTAATACCTTCCTAATTAGTGCACTGATGTTTAACAACTATTTGTATACGATTAAATTATAGAAATTATGATTGATGTTATATATTTATGACTCAATTATATAATACACCGCTTTTGCGTATGATTTTTTTTATTTTACGATTTTTTATTTGTCTTTTTTAATTTTTGGTTGACAAACACAACCAGCAAGAAATGGAGGGAGAGTAACTTTCTGTCTTTATTGATCGCGATTTCTTTAAAGCTATTGGGCGATTTGAATGATAAATATGCAAATTCAACACAAATATTATACTTATGCGAATTATGATACCCATGTCTATTTCTGTTCGCCTATAAAATGGGTATTAGGTTACCATATACCTACAAAAGCGTTTTATTCTTTTTTCATGATTGTATTAGATTTCTAGGTCAGTTATACCTATTAGGTATACTGAGAAAAGTTTCTTTATCATATAGACTAATAAAATATTATTACGAAGAGTTTACCACACATCTGCCTAGGTACATTTTAAAAATCAAATAATGGTCCAACTAATTTTGATAACAATGCTAATCTTATAAGTCGAACAAGTACATATATAATATATAGATACATACAGACTATTTCCGATTTGAGTAGTCCTACATAAAAGCAGTACTTGGACCAGGCAGTTGAAAGCATAGATTATATGACTAGTGCCTGGAGACATTATTGTGGTTATACGTAGCCACTTGATCCATTAGTTTGGGTACATTACAAATTATTGTGTGATAATGGCTGGGCATTTGTTATTTTACGCAATGATGGTGTTTTGACAAGTTCACCTGACCACTTAACTTCTGTGAAATTTGATTTTTTGGTCTGTTATTGTATGAGTCTCGGTCGTTTTTCTTCACTTTATAACATTTATGTAGGAGGTACTTTAGTATAGGTACCTACCTCGTTCTTTGTAGTATGTGGCATTATCCAACTTATTCATAGTGTAATTTTACATATTAAAATCTATGAATGTTTATTAGACTCGGCACACTTTTTACTTTAGACCAAGGTTTAGTAGTCCTTGCTTTAGACATAAAACACGTCGACTAATGACTGGACATTAGTAAAAACATAGGATCTACTACTATTAACTAAAACTTTATTTTGAAACTATTTATAGAAGCGTTGCACACCAGACAAAGAAAATTGAAAATTGGGGTAATCAAAACCCAACTGTTTATTGTTTTTTGCTATATTTTCTCATATTGTGAAATTTAAAAATAATAAATTTTGAAAAGTTGTCTACTTACTCTGACCATAGCAGAGGCTAAAGTTGATTCAATGAATTGAATTAAATTTAGCCTCTGTTATGGTCAAATAATATTTGCAAAACAGATTACTTTTCAAAATTATTTTGATATTATGTCTATAACCTATACCCACTACCGATTATCCGTTAGAAGTTATAATTTTATTAGGTTGATATAAATATAAATTACATTTCCATATCTAAAACAACTTGGTTACATCCGTATTCATAACGATAACTAAAATCCTATTCTTTGAAAAATGTGAAAGAATTAATTGCCAAATAAACCGCTTCCGAGAATGATATGATTTTCTACAAAAACAACATCTCACTGATACCATTTAACTTTTAAAATACCTTAGTACCTTCATAACTTAATCAGTAAAATATTATGTCATTCGCTATATACTGCATAATATTAGTTGATGTCGTTGCAAATTGTTATTTTCTTTATTTTGTATCTTTATTTAGTATTCATCTCGTTGAGCAAAATTTGTCCGTCTATTTTGAGTAGCTAAGATTTATTGTTACAATGTCTATGATTCACTTTAATTAGTCTGGAATAGAATCATGTGACGAGCTCTTAATTTATGTTCTTGTCAATGTTTTGGTAGCTAGTTGTACTCACATACCTACCTAGTTTTTTTCTCAGAAAATGATAAAAAGTCTCTAGCAGAAATTTTGCCGTTTAATTTAGAATTTGTTGTGCTGAGAAATTATCGCACTTTGCCCTAATGGTTTTACCAGTTGTCTCCTATTAATTCACTGATTATTATTTGATACTCTGGTTTGCTTTTGAATAAAATTAATCAAAAATGTAAAATTATATCACAAAGAATCTTTACTCTATATATTGAGATAATGGGTCCATGAAAAAATTCTTTGAAGGATCAGTACTAGCACCTCTCCTCTTCAATATCTATACTCATGACCTACCAACTACGACATTAAAAAAATACATTTCGCTGATGATATTGCACTTATGATATGTCACAAAAACCTTCAAAAGACCCAAGTCAGCATCTATTTCAAACTATGGAGACTCCGACTTAATGTTAACAAAACAGTAAGCACATGTTTCCATCTCAATAACGGACTATCAAACCATACGTTGAAAGTTAAATTGCACAATGATAAGAACCCTAAATATCTTGGAGTTATTCTTGACAGAATATTGAGCTACAAGGAACTAACCAAAAAAGTTAATACAAGAAATATTCTCATCCGACGCCTTGCTAGCACCACTAAAGGGGGGGGGGGGCAGCTTCCATATACTTCAAACGGCAACCACAGCACTAGTCTACGCTCCAGCTGAATATTGCTCACCAACTTGGAATGATAGCGCCCATACCAAAATAGTTGATGCCTCAATAACACAATGAGAATTGTCATAAGTTGTATAAAATCTACGCTCACTGACCAACTCCCTATCCTGGCAGGCATCACACCTCCTCGTTTACGTAGACACAAATATCTTGCAACTTTGTCACACAAAGCTCTACAAGATTCAAACCATCTATTAAACGAAACAGTTTTCAAACATCGCAAAGCCAACATTCGTTTCTAATCTCGTCTACCATTTAACACAGGGGCAAA
>JAUYWI010017120.1:0-18974 GCA_034780595.1 Parotoplana pacifica
ATCTTGTACTAATGTTGAATTAATTATTTGTACGTAAAATAAAATTCTTTAAAATACACAAAATTCGGCCCATCTTTGGCTCACCCTGTAGAGTTTGAACACTTGTATCGATAAAAGTGTAAAGTTTTTAGAAAATTAGTTTATCAAAACTCAGGCTAAAATTAAAATGGCAGTTTTAAAATTGTAACTCGATAAATAAATTACAATTTCTGGTTTAATATCTAATTCTCTCTAGATATTACAGAATAATATCGCCATATAATTTTCTTTTCTTATTATAATGTTTCAACAAAATCATTATGTATTATAATAATAAGTTTATTTAGTTAAGCAAGTTAGATATGAATTTGTATACATTTACATAAAATAATTATGTGCTTAACAAGGAACTAGAAACAGCAGGGCTGATCGAGATGGACCCTATTTAGATTATTTATTATGTTCAAATTTTGCAATTACAAAAGTTGATACAAAAATTTACAGAAAATTTAAATTATAATGACTAGTAAACCACGATTTAAGAATTATACTGAAATATTTTTGAAAGAAAGAAATATATATAGATGTACCTACAGGAAAAATGTAATACTGGATAAGTTATGTATACAATATAATTAATAGTTATACCTACACATAATAGATTTTAATTAATATAGATAAGTAATGGATGTCCATGGAATGATAAAGATCACCTAGATGGTAAATTATAAAATTCTTTGTCTTTGAATTTCGTTAGACAATTTGTTTTTAAATTTATTTCTGTTATTTGATTCTTTTATGGAACTTGTGGTTAAATTCCATTTAATATTTGCTTCATCCACAACTTTATTTTAGTTGTATATACCTACTATTACTAATTTTAATATCAAGTGGATTTCTACGTCTGTATGCTCTATTTTTCAGATATTTTGTTTATTATCAAATATGTAGAAGTTGAGTCTGAGTATTGCATGCTCATATTTAGTTCTTGAAGAAGTAGATTAGTATGTATGTTGCCTATAATTTTTATGAAATAGGTATTTTAATAGAGATTTAGTTTTGCAACAAAGTTGCAAATTAAGAGCCAACATTTTTTTATTATTAATTTCACACTCTACAGAAGGCAAAAAAATATTCATAGAAATCTTGACTAGAAAAGCATAGGTAATTGTTTCGGACCCAAAACAAAATTGACCATAATTTGAAAATCCTGTTTGATATGGTTTAACTAATTAAAATATCGTTGTTCTTTTTTTATAATAACCAAGAAAAAATATTAATAACTCTATCCAAAGTCAGGAATTGGGGTCCGCTGATTATTTTGTAAAAATTGTTTATCCTATAAAACATTCCCGAGTATCAAATTTCATTTCACTCCATAATACGGCAAGTTTAATAATATACTAGGAGAATAAACATCCCACTTTATCAGCGGCATACAACTCGTATCGTAAAGGTTTATCAGCAGGCAGGTAAATGAGTAATGTTGAGAAATGATGTAAAGTCTATCGTTTTATTATGAAAATGATGTGGAAGTAGGATGGATGCAGTACATTTGTCTAGAAAAAGAAGTTTGAAATCAATGCAAACATTTGGTAGGTAGGTTTACCTATGTTATCAAAGTTTTCTATTGATTAAAACCATCCACCATCTGTCATTTTTATTCTAAACTGCTTCGTTTCCTTCTTGTATTTATTTATACATGTTCTTCTAACAGATATTTAATTTATTAAAATTTAAATGAATTCTTCAATCAATCATTCATTGTAATTTAAGGTCACCAGGTAACCTACATCAGGGTGAAAGAATATTATTTTGTGTCGTCATTACCTATTTTTTCTCGCAATTGACAGTCCTTCTTTCAATATAATCTTTTAGAACGTCAGACAAGACGGAGGAAACCACGGGAAATAGTAGGTATTTATTTTAAAATGAAACCATTTTCTTTTATATCATGCAGCCCAGAAATTTGTTAAGATGAAGAAGCATTGGCAAATAATATGAACTAAATGCCTACTCTAAAATTATTTAAAATTAGTTCAAATTATAATATCCTACTGCCTGCAGACATAATAAAACAAAGAATTCTAATTAATTAATCAGATTTAGATAAAGAAATCCGCAATTTGGAACTGTCAATTATAGAAAGATAACTTTATAAAAAATGCATTACAAAATATTCTTCTCCTTACAGATATATGAACTTATTTAATAGTGAGCACTTTATTTAGTGAACATTACCATTTTTCGAATGGTAATACCTATCAATTATAATTACAATTATATCTATCTAAATGCCATGCCCCTTTAGGACCTAGGCGACCATCGACTTTCACAAATCTCTATCTCTACAGGTTTTCAGCACCATCATGACTGTATAGCTGTCTTTCTGTTCCTCAGGCACCTGCGCCTGTATCCATTTACTTAAACTGCCCAGATGTGTTAATCGGGGTCTCCCTCTCCCTTTCCCCTTCTATCTTGCCTGTTTTCTTCCAATGCTTCTTTTCTCATGACATGTTCCAAGAATTCAAAAAGCCTTTTTCTGATGGTTTCAATCAGGTTCCGCGCTACTCTCGCTCTTGTTAAAACGTCTCCGTTAGAAATGTGGTCTACACAAGAGATCAGAAGCATTTTCCTGAGGAACCAAAATTCTTTAGCTTCAATCCGGCATTCCATTGGCGATGATACTGTCCAGCATTCGCTACCAAAGGTTAATATCGAGTAAACATAACAACGAAGAATTCTTTTTTCTTGTATCTATCGACATAATCCTATCTCTCAAAGCCTTCTCCAACTGCTGAAATGCTTGCTATGACATGCCGATCCTTCTCTTGATCTCGGAGTCCATTTGCCATCGTCGGGATAAAAGATGTTTACTTGCTTGATGTTAACCTGTTGACATGTTTTGCCTAGTTGCTTACTTATTACCATAGCTTCTGTCTTTTTGCCATTAATAGGTAGTAAGACCTTTTTCTTACTTTTTCCACTACTTTGTCAAGGAAACGCTGTAGGTTTTTTTCGGCCTATGCTATGAGAATAGTGTCGTCTGCAATTACAAATACAAATTATTACAATTATAAAATGACAATAATTACAATTTCCTAAAACTCATACGAGTATGAACCCTTCTGTATACAGAAAACATTATTTTGAAAATGGTGCTTAAATAATATTGCATTGCAAATTGTCACTACCACAAATTATAATTTTACTAAATACGAAGATAAAATTATTGTGTCACTATTTAGACATAAACAATCAATATTCCTTGAATATTTAATTGTGATCATATTATTGTTATCTCATGTGGTCTGATTAAATTTGTTAAATCTGCATTACAGATTTATTATAAAGCACAACATGCATTATATTTTACCAAAATAGAACAAAAATTGTGGTCATCGTTTGTAAAATAAATAAGTGTCCGATGCCAAATAATTCTAATTCTATTAAAAATATTCGAAATATATTTTAAAATAAAGCAAACCGTTATTTAAATCCAATTTTCATTGTTAAAGCTATATAATACTTCATAAATATATCTATATTAATTAGATTGTTTTATATGTAAACTGCCTATATTAGGGAGTCAATTATATTCTTAATTACCAATTCTGAGTTGTTTTCCAGACAGATATACAATTCAATCTTCATTTTAACATCATTATTATCGATCTATCTGCCAGATATATGTATACCTAGCCAAATCCTACTATAGCTGCCACATCTAAATCAAGTTACTTTTCCACTTATTTTGTTTTATAAACTATATTTTAAGGATGATAAAACGAAATTGACTGTTTCTTAGGCGGCTTAAATATTTCAAACAAAATTCATATTTTAATTAAACAAAATACGCTTGCTATACTTCTAAAAATAAAATAGTTTCTTTGTGATTAGAATAATTGTTTGTTTGCAGTTAGGTAATTTGACTTTATTGTTATTATTTCCATTCCATTCTAATATTTAGGTTGGACAATTAAAATATTTAAAATTGTTTCAAAGCAAGTTAGTTCCATGGAAAAATTAAAAAGACATTTTAAAATACCTATGAAAATATGTCAAAACTTTAAATATTGTCTATAATAATATTTTTATGGTAAAGCTAGAATAATAAGTTCTGTAATCAAAATTATTTTAGCCATTGAACTGATGTTGCGTATGAGATTATCGTATATAAGCAGTTTCTTTTAATTTGCTACTTCACTGACGTCTGTATTTGGTGGGAAAGATAGATCGATGATACCATCTGAATGGAGCCTACAAAAGAAAACATAAGGTTTTATATTTTCATGCGCTTGAAACTTGGCAAGAAGGCAAAGGATATCCTTAGCGATTTATATGACGTGTTTGGGGATGCATTTGACACAGTTGGGCGCTGGATCCGAAATTTTTCTGACAAGAGGGACTCTCTGGAAGACGAAAAGCGCTCTGGAAGGCCACGTTCATCTTTGACCAGGGACAAAGTAGAACATTACAGCACTACTTTCCTTAGAACTTGATATCAGCTATGGAAGTCTAAATACGCTCATGCATAAAGAATTGAAGCGTTCTAAGAAGTGTGCCCGATGGATACCCTATTGCTGACTCCTGAGCAGCATAAAGAACGTGTGCAGATTTGCCGCTAATGACAGGACTTGTTCGAACCAAATAGATCTAGACGGCTATTTGATGTTGTCACAGGAGATGAATGCTGGATTTCTTTCTTCACCATGAAGGGAAAAGCTTCAAATATGGTCTTGTTGACCGAGGATGAGCCTAGTCCTCAGGTTCTCAAGTCAGGTTTCCGAAGCAGAAAGCGAATATTTACCATTTTGTTCAACACACAAGGTGTTGTTTCACTCCACATCATGCCAGAAGGTGCTACGATCAATGCTCAGTACTACACTGAAACAAATTTGGCTCACGTTCTGGGTGAGCGATCCAAAGCTTTAAAAATTCGACAAGGTTTCATAATTCTTTTGCATCCTGAGAATGCCTCCTCTCACAAAGAAGTTCAAACAACCAGCTATTTGGAACAGAGCAGAGGAGAGTTCAGTTGCTTCCCCATCTACCCCACTCACCTGACCTTGCTCCTTCAGACTTCTGGCTTTTCCCGAAGATCAAATCTCAGATCTCTGGAAAACCTTTTTCTCGTATCCAAGACCTAGCTCGGTCGAAGCATTCACAGTTGATGACAATACCTAGTTCGGCGTATAATTACTGAATGCTTTCAGAAAAAGAAAATGTATATGCAAATATGCATTCACTCAGAAGGGAAGTACTTTGAGAGAATATAAATTTTATTTTTGTAATACATGCATATCTATTTTGAAATAAATTGTTTGGTTACAAAACTTTTTGATCACCCCTTGTAAATACATAATATATTAAAGCAAAGAATAGACACACATCAGCTGCTGTGTGAATACATATGTATTAAGATTTTCTTGCATATTTTATTTCGTTTCAAATAAATTGGTCTTGCTCATAAAGAAGTAATGCAAGTAGGTACACACTTAAAGGCACAATGCTTCCCATACATGATTCCTATTATTAATTTGCTCTGAAACAAAGTATTTTTCCTCTGTATGCTGCTTATGTAATTACGTAGCCCATTCAAAGTGAATCGATATTGCTTTTGCGGATATAAGACAATAAAAATGTCGGCTTCTATAAAACAACAAGATATACCTACCTACATCTGTATACTCGTTTAAATAATGCACTATAGGAAAGTAGGTATGTAGGTAGGTATATTTGAAATATTGTTAGCTTTTTTGGGTGAATTCGCTCTAGAATAGATGCATTTTATATTTTGTAAAGTAATACTGGTTTTGTTTACACTGTTATTTCAGGTCTATTGTTTCCATAGATATGTAGATAACAGAAATAGGAAAGAATAAACAAAACTAATTAATCTAAATTCAACAGCATATGTAGAATATAAAACACTTATAAAAATACTTTTAAAAAGTATCTAAAGATTATCAACTATATCTAGTACCTATAAAATATGCACTAAATGGATCGTATTTTGTAAAAAAAAAGCAGTTAAATGTTGTTTTTTGGTAACAGTATGAAATTTAGCATTATTAGTTCTTTTCAGGTTAAAATGAGGATAATATGTATAAATAAATACACAAAAACTATTATTATTCATGTTTTTTAAAGAAAAACGTTCAAAAGAAAGGGAAATAATTGATCAACGTTTTTTATACTTGCATAATTTAGTACAATATACATATAGGTAAATTCAAAAACATTAAACTAAAAATCTAAAACATTTAATACATAAAGATCAATAGATCAACCCAATTAGAAATCCATCTGGTAAATATGTAGTTACCATATTTGAATAATTGTTATGTATCTTAATTCCATATTTATTTAGGTATTTTGCATTTCCTGCAGAGGTCTGTTAGAAACTAATTCATTGTTTACCTCACCACACTCTAATTGGGAATAGAACAATTTCTTGCGTTTTATTATCAGATTGGGGAACCAGTTTATGTTATTTTATTGATTTGTCTGAGCGGTGGTGTAGTAATATTAGAAATTTTGTATATTGGTAAATAATATCAAACATCTGCTTCACAGAAATTTGTTAGGAAATTATTTTTCTAGTGTTGCTACGCATGTCTTTGAATTATTGTGATAGATATAGGAAATTGAATTATTTTATTAGCTACTTAATAACAAATAAATTGATTTAAAAACATAATATCTACGATTTAGAACCATTTTGTATCCTTAAACTAAAACGTTTTCTCCCATATTCGTCTGGTTTAAATATTTTGTTAAAACTAAAATTACTATCTTTGTTTCTTTTAATTTGTTTAAAACCAGAAAATAGATATAAGTTTTTTTTTAATTAATACGTTACTTACTTCCCTGTTTTTATACAGAAACAGAAAAGTGAATTTTCATGTTTTAATGCTTTAAACAAAACATAATACTTTAACCAACTAACTCAAATGTTGAACTTCCCAATAGGTAGGGATATGTTCAAAAGGTTTTGAAAGGCTGACAGAAATATACATAGTTTATCTTGTTGTACCTAGTCAAATATGATATTTGGAAAAAATAGGGTGGATATTCTTTTTGGACAAGCTATGAATGGGAACAGATTTTCATCAAATTTTAAATAAGTTCCAATACCACAGGCCCAATAAACTAGCCTGACTACTAAAAAGCTTGGATAAATTCATTTCAAGAGAAGTTAGATCCCTTTAATGCAAGAATGACAACGTTTTCAAAAGAAATTTAAACAAAGTGTACTTTTATATAGGCTATAAATATGTATCTCTCCGATCAGAGTGAACCTATAGTCTACTGAAGTCTGACTGATAATAATCTCTAGCTGTCTCAAAATGTTTGCAGGTCGACAATATATCACTTGCCTATTTATGAAGAATTTTCTGATTCAATAAATTTATCTCAGGAATATGATAATGAATTTTGTTGGAACGATTTTATCAAGCTACTATCTTTAATATCAATGATATTGTCTTGATGAAATCCTTCCACCAAAACCAAAATAAAAACTAGTTCTTTGTAGCCAGAAAAGAACTATAGCCATTATTTTCATCTTCTGACTGATTTTGGGGGGCATTTAGTACAGTTTTGGATATGAAGACAGTGTTTTATATTACAATTTAATTAGACTGCTACCACAGCAAAATAGTATGATTATACATATGACCTTAAAACTTCTTTATTTTTATTGATTATCTATTTAATTTTGCATGGAATTGATTACAACTTCTTACATTTTGCTTTTCTATTCACACTGAATTGTTAAAATTAAAAATCAACATGTTGTAGGTAACGCAAAAAAATTTAAATGAGCAGTTTTTCTAGTTGGATACTACAAAGAGTATATTGATCTGTCAAACCGTTAAGTAGGTAGGTACTTCTATATTAATAGTCGCAATAGCTAAATATGTATGTAGGTGGATATTTGCAGTCTGGTGTCAGCCGGTATGATAGTTGAAACGGGAACACTACCAACTGTTATTGATCTGGTTGTGATAATAAAGTAAAAATCAAAGATTGGTGATGAACATTAAATATCCGGTAGAAATAACAACGTTGGATAACTTTTGAATAATGGTCTATATAGACAGAAGATATTTTTCTCACCTATTTATGTAAGTAGGCTTATCGACATTTTTAGGGATGGTTTGAATACTTAAGTATACTAGTCAGTACAGTTCTTTTCAACTCTTCTTTTAAATCAATAATATCTTTAAAAAAAGATAAATTTCTGAATTTGTGTTTGTTTTTTAGATTTAGATATGGAGGAAGATGTGAATTTTGTCAAAGAGAGCTGCGACATTTCCACGGTGATTCTGAGAACCGTCCAAAACCAGCCCATCAAATCTTCCGAACAACAGGCTCTTAAACGAAACTCTCTTCAGAGATTCTGGCAGTGTGTTTGGAATTAATAATAACAGCCCTATCTTATGCTTTTGTTAGAACTATGTAAATAAGACCTATTATTACATAATTTGCATAAATTTCAATTTGAAGAATTTGATTAGCATATTAATTTTCCAGTTAAGTTGCATAAAGTTATGACTCTTTCTATTTAATTTTAGAAAATACATAAAAAGTGAGTTTAAATTGGAAGTTATAAGTTTCAATAAATACATAATTAGCATTTTTATACCAATTTTGATAGGTACAAACCGTATTTGGAGTTCAAAATTTGGAAAAGCAAACTGTCAGTTAACAATGATCTGCACCAATTATTTAGCAAAATAAACATTTTTAAATTTAAATGAAATACTTCGTTGCAAAGAAGAATACACGCCCTGTAGCTATGTAAAGAAGATAGCACGTTAATTTAATTTCTTTTCACTTCCTTTAGATCCATCATATTTTGCGTTCCTTGTATTCCCCAGTTTGTAATATGTTCGGTGGAAATGTGTGGTTTTGTAATATTTTTAATAGAATTGATAATAAATTAATATTTATTCTATTTGAATGATGCAATCCCCGATTTCAATTGAAATGCTATGTTGATTGATGAGTGATTGATTTGATTGCTGTGTGATTGATTTGATTGTTGAGTGATTTATTTGATTGCTGTGTGATTGATTTGATTGTTGAGTAATTGATTTGGTTGTTAGTGATTGATTTGATTGTTAGTGACTAATTTAATTGCAGATTGAATGATTTGATAGTTGATTTGATTGCAGATATTGATTTGATTGTTGAGTAATTCATTCGATTCTTAAGTAATTGATTTAATTGTTGATGATTGATGTGATTGAAGATTAATTGCTTTGATTTTAAATGTTTGATTTGATTTTTGATTGATTGATTTGATTATTCAGCCACTGATTTGATTATTAAATGTTTGATTTGATTGTTCAGAAATTCATTTGATTATTCAGTAATTGATTTCATCATTGATTATTGATTTGATTGCAGAGATTGATTTGATTGTTCAGTAATTCATTTGATTGTTCAGAAATTCATTTGATTGTTCAGTAATTGATTTCATAATTGATTATTGATTTGATTGCAGAGATTGATTTGATTGTTAAGTAATTTATTTGATTGTTGAGTAATGGATTTTATTGTTGAAGATTAATATGATTGCAAAGTGATTGAATTATTGCAGAGATTGATTTGATTGCTGAGTAATTGATCTGATATTTAAATGATTGACTTGTTTATTGAATAATTGATTTGATTATTGAAAGATTAATTTGATTTCAAACTGATTGCTCTGATTGTTAAATGATTGATTTGATTTCAGAGTGATTGATCTGATTGTTAAATGACTGATTTGATTGTAGAATGATTGATTTGATTGTTGAGTGTTTGATTTGATTGTTGAGTGATTGATTTGGTTGTTGAATGATTGATTTGATTGTTACATAATTGATTTGATTGTTACACGATTGATTTTATTATTGAATGATTGAATTGATATTTTAGTAATTGACTTGATAATTGAATGAATGATTTGATTGTAGAATGATTGATCTGACTGGCTTTGTTTGAATGACTACATTTTTTTATTAGTTAAAGGACAAGAATAATGTTGGTGAGTTGTGGTTGATGTATGTTGGTATTAAAATCAATAAGTATCCAGGTTTAACATATGTTCTTTGATTTATGACTAAATATTATTTATTAGCAATTTTATTATTTTACACTATCATAAACCACAAGGGCCGAACGTACTATTGTTAGCAAATTTATTTTAAAATATAGTATAGCTATTCATCTTAGGAAATCCATGGATCATTATCTCTTCTATTTTCAGTTTTTCATTGATTTTGTAAAACTTTTCATTTCAACTATTTTGGGGGCGTTCTTCTTTTAGAAATTTCGGGTTGATTCTAAACGAGAAAAGTTTTGATATCTGTTTCTTTTTTGTTTCTTTTTTATTTAATTTTAGTGGAATCAAATAGACATTTTCTCTATGGAATCAACATTCGGGTTTGATATGACAAAATGTCAATTAGTTCTTTTTGTTTTATCTGAAAATTCTGTCCATAATCTTTTAATCATATCGTTCTACTTCCATCCAAGAAACCTACTTTGTCCTAAATGCTGTAAATAATAACTGTATTTTGTTAGGCGAAAACATCAATTATTCCGATCTTTGTTGTCCTTGAACTTGTCAGTCAAATATAGAAAGAAGAAAGAGAATTTATTTTGTAGAGGTAATGGTGTATACCTAGTTTCATTCATGAGTAGCAAATTAATCTTATTATCAATATTATACCGGTCATTTAAACGAAAGTAATTAGTATTTTGAAAATATTGACATTTACCTACCATTTTGTATGCAATTTATTTGTTCTTCAGGCAGCCCTAAATTATACATAGAATTTTGACTCTTCGATAACTTCATTCTCAAAATGAACTTTATTATCTTTTTCCTTCGTGATGTTATTTGGAGCCCGAAAAATACATAATATAAAACATAATAAAGTTTACCAATACTTGACATGATGTGAGCCATCATGGAGGAATAGAACTACTCCATGGTGAGCCATATGGTTGCCATAGAAAATTCATTTACAATGATATTATGCATAAAATATGCTGAGTCAAATTTCTATGTATGTTTCTTTTGTGGTTTTCAAGCTTATTCATAAAATCAGAAATTTATAACATGATATTAATTGGATACTTACTAAATTTTCAAAATTCATGACGATGATGTACTTACAGCAAAGATTTTATCTTTGCATGAAATATAGACATTATTTAAATCGAAATTTATCACGTACCCATAAATTATTACTTGTTAATTTCTGCTTTTGATAATGACATTTTTATGGATATGCATATAATATTAATTGTGATTTAGAAGTAATTTTATTTTTGTTTACTTCGAAATTGTTTCCACTGCTTTGCTTGCGGTTAGTCAGTTTTGTTTTGCTTTTCTTTGTCTTCTTTTTATTGTTTTTTCCAAGCTATTTTGTATGATTTCTTTTAAAGCTTTTGATAATGAACTTTAAAGGCTTTAAACTGTATATAATATTTTGCTACCAAGAAAATATTGAGGAAGTAATTTCAAAGTTGTTAAATGTTTTATTTCATAATTTTGTAACTAATGATTAGAAATACAAATTGATATTGCTCCTCAGTAATTTTTATGATTCGGAACTATTATTGCATAATCGTACATTTGTGTTCATTTTTGATAAAATATCTTTTGTATTAGCAACATATAAATATCCGACTATTGAGAGTGAAAGAACTCAAGTTGAATGGAAAAAACTAGAGTAATTTAGTATAGTTTACAAAACTATGAAAATCTTAATGTTCTATGGATATACATAATTGACTGTATGACAATGCACAGATTTCTCTGTACTGCAAACTGTGCTTGCTAAAGACCTGAGTTGAGATGCTACAGATGCTACAGAATGTCACTAGAATATTTCTTCTATATGTACGACAGAAAAGATAAATGAAACCACCCACACTTCACTGTCAGCATTTAGATCTATGGCTGGCAATAGATCTTCAGTCACTTCAAGTGCTGCTTCTGTTGTTGTTGTAGGCCTACAGGTTCTCCTTCTTCAGCTTCACTCTCCTCCACCACTTCCAATATTTAAGGGACGCCTCGGGCTTTTGCCAGCTATCCTTCAGCTCCTCCAGCCCTAACTACAGCCTCCTAGCTCTACCCGCCTCACACCGCCACACGTGCCTGGTGTTGAAATTATACATTAAGCTTTCTTATTTCTGCAGTTTTATTACCTTTGTTGGAAGGCTTTTCCTTTCTTCTTCTATCGGCAATTACAATGCTTTTATCTAATAGCCAGTTGCTTTTCCTTTCACTCTAATCTTTGTGGATGTTTTTCTCTGCTTCTTCTAAAACAATATCTTTCCCTGCTTCCCATAGTTTATCTGGACTTCGATAAACCAGCTCCAGAACGGCAAATCTGTTTTGGACATTTACTCTGAAGACGTCAATCAAATTTAGTGCCGTGAGATTTATTCCTGGTCCTTTGACATTACTTATAAATAACTCATGGTCTGTGACAGTCTGCATCAGGAAGAAGAGTTCTAGATGATTGAATTGCACTTCTCCACCTTTTATTACAAATGATGCAATCGATTTGGTTGCGGTATCTTCGATTTGGTGATATCCAAATGTAAAGTCGTCTTTTATGGTGTTTGAAAACAGTATTGGCCAGGATTAGCATCTTTCATAAAAAATTCTTCAATTTCCTCTTTGAAAACGACTCAAATGTACAAATAACAAAATTTCAGAATTACAATAATAAAATTACTAATAAAACAATATTTTTTAGACAAAACACCTAAAAAGAATGATAATCCATAAGTACTTACACTATCTTGCTTGGCAGACACCTCAAAAAATGGTGCACCCCAATCTGTGCTCAGTTGTTTTCCATCACCAGTTGATACACGCCTGTTAAATTAAAAGTCATAATTGTTAACTGGAAAATAATGAACTAACGGACAAATTATATCATTTGTCTACAGAAAAAGAAATTATAAAGAAGCTGTGATATGCTTACCGTTCATTATCTAAGTCAACTTTGTTTCCGACAACAACAATAGGTGCACTAAAATGTGAATACACAATAGAAATGCTTAATAAAATCATTAGAAGATTCATAAAATAGAATAACATTTAAATAAATTGCGTACTGTACACAATTTATTAGTAAAAACTTATGTAAACCAATTTGCAACAACCAGTTTGCAATAATTCTGCTTAACATATCCTGACATTGTCATTTATTTAATAGGACATAAGCAATTTAAAATCGGGTTAGGTGTTTCTAGGTATGGTTTTTGTATTTGCTGTCTTGCACACTTTACGTTGCATATTACACAAGTTAAATAAATAGGTGAGTTAATGAAGCGTCTATAATATAAGAAACAAGCCACAATACTTTGGTTGGAACCACTAGCTTAAAAAACTATTTCTACAACTGCCTTATCAGATATTCACATAATTATCTAGAGTATATGTAGTTATTAATAAATCAGCAAGGTTAAAAGATAATATATTAACAAGGATACATTGGACTTTTTGGTGCCATTCTCTGTAAATTTTCTAAGCCCCATTTGTTTGGTAAAATAAGGCCCAGTTTTGTTTAGCCTTGGATATTTTCTGTTCGAGTATATGTAATTGGTAGTATTGCTTCTCGTTAAATACCTTCCACCTCAGGTTGAAGCAAAATTTAATTATTTCAAAGAAAATTAAATTTAGAGATGGCTGTCTAAATGCCAAATCTAAAATTTTTATTAAACGAGGTTAACATTTGATTCCAAATTAGAGCTGTAAAATTGGGTTCAGTTGACACATCCAAGGTATTATGAAAAATAGCAGTTAGTGGGGCAATAATTGTATTTTATTACATTTATTGCTAGTGTTCAAGAGGTTACTAAGATTTTAATATACAGTTATGATGGGAGTTTCCTATTGGGTATTTAGAATTGTTTTGTAATAGACAATAAGCTGTTGTGTAATAATTGACAAGGAACATTGTAATACATTTAAATGTTTATTTATCAATCTAATAACTAAGCCAATGGCAACTGACTGTTAGCATTATATGTTAGCTAGACTCAAAATAGAGAATCAACACAAAATGTAATTCCATTTGATAGCGTTTTAATTTTAAATTCAAAGAACTATTAAATCGTAATAATATTTTATGAACAATAGTAGGCCTATAGTATACATAAAACTCATTAGGTACAGTTTTGGGGAACCTAGTTTTTAAAGGTATCTAGAATTGAAGTTTTGAATGGCACGAAGTAAATTATTTGCATAATTCTCGTTGATTTCGAGGTAGTTTGTATCACATCCAAGTTCGGGTGAAATCGGAATGTACACTGTCAAAAACTTGTTCCGAGTAACATCCCAAGGATTTGTTTGTTTGTGTACAGAAATCTTCGATGTAGAAATGATGCAATGAATTTTTGGTGTGATATCTATATTTTGTTTTTCAGATGAGTATTTGAATTCACTTATATTAATACGATAATCAATATGTCAAATTTGACCAAAACAACTGCTAACTTCCTTGTTTAATACACGAAAGGCATCCATATATTTTTTAGAACAATTAGGAGGATGAACTACAATTGCTATTGGGGTCTGTGGATGTAATATTTAATATAAGTGAATTCAAATAGTCAAATGAAAAACAAAATATAAATATCACACCAAAAATTAATTGCATCATACTCCACATCAAAGATTTCTATACACAAACAAAAGAATCCTTGGGATGTTACTCGGAGCAAGTTTTTGAAAGTGTACATTCCGATTTCACCCGAAATTGGATGCGATACAAACTACCTCGAAATCAACGAGAATTATGCAAATAATTTACTTCGTGCCATTCAAACCTTTAAAGACTAGGTTCCCAAAAACTGTACCTAATGAGTTTTAGGTATACATAAAATAATAGTACGATTTAAAAACGCTATCAAATGGAATTACATTTTTGTGTTGATTCTCTCTTTCGAGTCTAGCTAACATATAATGCTAAATTAGCTGTTATAATAATTTTTTTATTATAGATGCTACATATCCTATTTTCAGATAAGTAGGGAATGATAAAATTTAAAGCCATCGATGAAATTAAACTATTTTGGTATCAATTCATTCCATTATGTGTCTTTACTCAAATAAAATTGAAATATAAGATGTTGTACTTATTTTAAGCCCAATTATATAATTTTTAAATAAACAAAACGATAATTAATCAATAAAGTGACATAACATTTAAAGTCATTAATGGATTTTTAATTTTGTTAGTTTTGAGTTCAGAATGACCCATTACACGACCTGAAACTAACAAACCTTTGTTGGAATTATTCGATCAAAAATGCTTTCAGGCACGCCGTGGTAGATAACGTTTTTAATTATATGCCTTGTTGGCTAATGGGGGGAGGTATAACCACCCCTAAAAAATCATGCATCATCAGGCCTAACAAATAAAGTTAGTCTGATTTAGTTCAAATTTGGTGTGTAGGTCCTCTAGGGACCCAGTAATACAAAATCATAATTTTTTTTGAAATATTATTGATAATTATGCCAAAATCATCTAAATGGCTCTAAAATCCCAATCTTGCTCAAATTAGAGATTTGGAATGGCCCAGTTTTATTATTGTTGGTCTATAAGGCCCACCAAACTAGGGCATGTCTAGATGGACTTTGGAAAAAGCTACTTGTCGATGGACTTTGGAAAAAGCTACTTGGTACCTATCAGATAAAGAATAGAGATTCCAAATATGAAAGCATTCTAATGGCCTATGTATATTTTATGAGGAAATTAAATTTTAATAGTTTCCTATTTAAATATAAAGGATTTTCAAGTATAGGCAATTATTGACACAAAGATGGTCATATCTTTTTTGGAGCAATATTTTAAATGAAATTTTCAAGTTGTTAAGCATCTATAGGAAAACGTTTTGTTTAAATTTGAAGAAATTTTGTTTGCTAGTTTTTGTGTAATTAAAAAAATGAAACCTTTCGATTTTTTGGCTCTCAGATTATACCCTGGTAATAAAAATCAATATTTCAAAAATCCGGAATATATCTTCAACTGTGGAGTGCTTACAATATATCTACCAAATAGTAAACAATTATATAATTATTATTTGGCTTCAGAATTGACATATTTGCAAAAAGGAGATTTTGCAATTTGGGACTAACCTAAATTTTCAGAGAGGTTCGGACCCTAAACATTTTCACAACCAAAAAAACTCAACAAGAAAATATTTTTAAGCATGCAATATTTCATGTAAATCAGTTGTGGTTTTCTGACAAATTTAAGTTGTGGTCTGGAGGGGTTGATAACCCCCTATTAACCATGAAAGGTTGAGAAATATAAATAAGTTTCTATTCTAGGGCCCTTCTTTTGGAACAATCTCTTTTCAAAAATTCGAAATATCAATAATTTTAACATTTAATAAGAAACTAAAAACACTTTTTCATATTTTTATCATAATTTTGATTAATAGTTTGTAACTTAACCTTTCATTTACTATTCTATTTACTTTTATATTTCTATATTTCCACTTTGATTGTACACTGTACAGAATTCTGGTAAAATATATAAATAGTTCTACATATAGTCATATTTATGCATTATAGAAGTCTTACTTTGGTAAACCTGAGGTCTCAATAATGTCCTGTTTAATTTGTTCCATGTACTGGAAACTTTTCTCACTCAAGATAGAATAAACCAAAATCCAGCCATCAACATTAAAAAAAGAGCTTATAGGAAAGGGTGATGAACCATCCTAAAACAATCAATTAACAAAAACAAAATTAATTGAAACCTTGCTAGTATACAAGCATGCACCTATCTGACATATTTATCCAACTATTAAAAAACCTATTACATACTGCATAAACCATTTGACTTACATGACCAGCAGTATCACGGATTTCCACATTAAATGTTTGATTACGGAAATTCACAGTTTTATAAAAAGTATTTTCTATAGTAGGATCATAATTGTCAACAAACTGATTCTGAACATATCGAATTGCTAAACTGCTCTTCCCTAAAATAGCAAATATAATAAATATAAAACCTCACTAAAATCAAACTAAACTCACCAAATGTGATTCTCATGTTGGTCTACATTTATAAATGAAAAATAATCATCTACGGTACTCTATACAATCTTAATTATGTAGTCAACTACAGATTAAATAAAAATAGCAATGTGTGATCAAAATTATTTCTAAAGGGGGATTGGTTTTGGACAGAATGCAGTAGATAGCTTTGCCAGTAATTCCAGTATAGCTGCACTAAGCTGGGGATGCCAGTCATCTATTGGCCAATAGGAAGTTCAGTTTTTCAATAAATAGTCTAGTTGGATGTTTCAGTATTTTTAAAGGTCCAGGATAATTGTTGTCTTGATCACACAATGGGGGTATTATCGGTTTGCAAATTTATTGATTTGTTTTATGTATTCTTTGAGCAACTCTCAGTAAATATTATGACAAATCTATCCAAAACAAGTGCATTTACAAGGAAGGAAAAAAAATAGACCATTTATTTTGTAAAATCCTCAGGTCAATAACCCTTTGGTGTAACAACCAACCATCAAAGGAGTTAAGATCACTCTTACATTAGAAATTATGATGACAAAAGTCTAATATTGATTGAATAAATAGGCATCTGTAATTATAAATTAACACAAAATTAATACCAAATTAACTTACTATTTTTAAAATTAATGCTAAATGTTCAAAACCTATGCACTTTAGTGTATGTATGTATGATTATTTTAAAATCAAATCAAATCCAGATAATTGAAATTTGAACTGGACTGTGACTGTCTTACAATGTAAAACTGATTCATTGATCATATATTTGTAAATGTGTGCTGCTTGTGCATTGCCAGTTATGATCCAACACCCCTTGTTGCGTTGCCCATGTCCAAAATCTGAATTTCCAAAAGTTGTGGGTTAACCACATAAATTCAATGCAAAGAGATTTTGGTACCATTAGATAGTAAATTTGATGTCGCTAACAACCATGTCCAACATAGATACTCCACCTGAGATTAATTATTCACAGATATTTTTATAGTCTGATTTATAAAACAAAAATAGTATATCTTGCACAACAGATAGTCATTTAGATTTCTATTTTAAAACAACTTCTACATTTTTTAGTGTTGGTATGTTTTAGAGCTAGTACCTTTTGTGACTAATTCAATATGGAACTTGCATTTTTAAACTTAATACTCATTTTCACTTTGAAAAGTTAAAGATATGCCTATAATAATGATCTAATTTTTTTGTTGCTTAGTGTAGTAACAATCTGATAATTCTTTAATACAATTCTCACTATGTCTTCTATTTTTGAAATCTTGGTTGTTATGTCATAGACATTTAATATTACAGTTTCTAAATATGTAAAAATAGGTGCCTGAAACTTTACTTGCACTCTTTATATTCATGACAGGTTAACAATTCTCTACACAGTATATTTATGAAAACTGAATGATTATTTTTGCCATTAACGTTAATATCATAAGTGTTGACACAGTTTTTTATTGATAAAATGTAATACAACAAATATTTTATTAAAAAATGACAATATAGGAACAATAGACAGTGTTCACACAAGTGTATAGAATCAACAGTTGAGAGTACCACATTGTAAACCAAAAAAGGATATTTGAAGTACAAAAAGAGGTACCAATTCTGAAATGTATCTTACTGTAGTTCACTGCAAATCATTGTTTCTTCATTTGCACCTCACTGTACCTTACTAGCTTCTTTATTCATATACCTTTTTGAATGTCATAAAACAGTAGCAAATATACTGATAATTTCTCTTTCTCTCACTAGATTAACCATATTTGTTCACAAATAAACTGTTTATCATTGCTGTCAAAAACAAATGACCCATCATCATCATCAAGTGCCATACACCTTGAGCACCTTGGTGACGCCATTTCGAAAATCTTTCCGGTTCCTAGCCAGGATCCCAGCCTCAGTCGCGCTTGTTCCCATCCAT
>JAUYWI010017231.1:0-18972 GCA_034780595.1 Parotoplana pacifica
TTTCTAGTGCTTCAATTTTCTTCTTATCTTTTTCTTGCAATGTCCAGGTTTCCGCTCCATATAGTGCTATACTCCATGCAATTGTCTTCACGATTTTCTTCTTAGTTTCTAGTCAGACCACATATGTAGCAATCAAATTGAAATCATATTATAGATACCTCAGGGGTTTCATAAAACTGTCAGAATTTGTATCGACAACAAATCAATCCTCAAGAAGCCGAAGATAATTAAAGCACACCTGGGCCCTGGCTTGTAGAGACCACCATTTCATCCTCCAATGTACTTCAAAGTCAACATAAATAACACTGGTTCCAGAATGTCGCAATCATCAGCCTCACCACAGCTAAAGCACGTGTCAAATGTCACCATAAAAGCAGCCGCTCTTAACAAATGCTTGCTTGATGCCCACTCAGTCCACCTCCCACTTGTCCTCAAACTTGGGAAAACGACTACCAAAGATTCACATTTCCAGGTGACCATCTATGCATGGGTCAGTTTCCCACGCAGCAGACTACCTTCTTCTTCTTTGTTCATGTCTTTACGAGCCCCATTGCACGTTTAGGAGATTGAGCCTACCATTCACCCAGTCCAATCTGGTTTAGTACAGCCGAAAAGACTGTTTCTGAGTTGGTAGAATCTAGGGCAGTGTTCGAGTGGCCTCATCCCACTCCAGTTCCGTAAACTCAAAGGAAGACATCCTCCACCTCCTCTTCTACCCTAGGACCTAACCAGACTCTCCATCTTTAAAAAGGCCTGTCCAATACCGAACGGAAGGCAACAACAACATGAAAATTGTCAAGTCTGGTAGAAAGAATGATGGAATAAACTCGATCAAATCATAATACAAAATTTAAAATATAAACAATCAATGGAATATTTTGATTCATAGCTGTGGACCTGCGACAGCCAGAATGCATATGTCATAAATACAGAAACTAATGGGTACATCTAAAAAGGTATTTGCTTTACCTACTTTGTAATCAAAGTCACTAAATCTAAATTATTGATCAATCCTATTTTTCTTTATCGATTATAATCACTTTGTCACTCACATACATTGTCTTTGAGTTAAATGGACATAGAGTTCGATTCTTTATCTGATAAATTTAGATTATTTTAGAAACTATAAAAGTGTATATATAAAATACAAAGGTCTGAGCAATTTCCCTGATAGATTATTATAGCATTTTCCCAATGCATATATCACTATCAGGAAAAATTGTGACATAGTTTTTCGAAATAAAGTTATGTCTAAACCAAGGACTTGGTCTAAACTTAAAATAATAACCTAAGTAAATATACATGAAGGAATTGAGGGTACCTCTTTGTTCCTCCATAGTAAATATCTTCTTCTCAAATGCTGCTTTGCAAGATAGCAGCCAACATCAATGTGTAAAGAAAACAAAATAGGGTGTAAACTTTGATTGACAAGGGAATCTCCAACAGAAGACAATCAATTTTTATTAGGTAATGTTAACGCCGCAGTGCAGGCAATAACCGATTCAAATGGGAAAACTTATCTATTAGAGAATTCGCGAAGTCAATAGTGCAAACTAAACAGTAAAAGTGGGAGCTGCTGTATTGAAGATTCCAGATAGACTTTATTTATTATTATTGAAGTAAAACCACACAGAAACTTATTTGCCTATGAATAAAAACTATGTTAGACAACAACAACTGCATTTTACACTACTATCATTTATAAATCTGCGGCCAAGCTATCATACACTTCCAGGTAAATCAGTTAAAATCAGCATTTCGTTTAAATATCTATCCGATTGCTTCCACATCTCTATAACCAAACTATATAAATAGTCGCTAAAATGCCTGTCGCGTTTAAAATAATTGGCTGATGATTTGTCAATTAGCCTATTTTGACATTAGCCATTTCTGCATTACAAATTTCAAACATTTGACAAGAACTAAGGTTATATAAAAAACACAGAGTAAGCCTTAGATAAAAGAGGTGATAGATATTTCGTATTTTTGTAATAAAAGCATACAATGTCGATTTCAAGTAATTCTGTACTCACAAAAGACAAATATATCTTATATAGGTAACCAAATAAAAAGTATAAAAAAAAATTAATTCCAAAATTTTAATTTTTCAAATAGCGTACTAGAAAAGCATTGTTATTAAAACCTCATTGAAAGTACATGATTCATTATGTCATTATTCATTAAAAATGAGGAGTTTTAACTCTAAATAGGAAAACAAAATAGTATATGTAGAATAAATCTTTACTGCAGAAAACATATACATATGTAAACAGAACGTATTCTTCCATGAAGTTGTTTAGGAAGGTTTAATATATAGATATTGTAAAAACAAATGTTTGTTTCCATTTAACCAAAAAATTAACTTTTTTATAAAACCAAAAGCAATAGGTATACTACGTCTTAAATATCATCCATCCTTTAAAATCCAGGAATTTTGTCTACAATAGAAGTAAGTTGACATGTAAGTGACGTAAAGAGAGCAACAAATCAATCTCTGCTAGAATTGCAATACCTGTCAGTATGGTACCCAAGATCAATAGACAACTTATACGTTTTAATGCCATTGTTTATTTAGAAAAGATGTGTATCTTTCCTTTAGATAGCTTTGATAGAAATAAAAACAATAAATTTTAAATTCACTAATATCATTTTTAATAAAAGTCTGTCAATAGCCTATTTTGTTATGATAGGAATATATTGTGTATAATTCAACATAAAAATTGCACTGAATGATACAAATAGCTAATACTTACCTGCACTATACAAATAGTGAAACCTCGACAGATTGTGCTCATACATAATTTATTAATAATTAAACTTAATCTGGAATATATTTCAACTGTAATGGTCTGTTTAGAAGTTAAATTTGGTAGACCAAAATGTGAATTTAAACTCACGATAATAGGTGTCGTTCTTGGTCCAGCACTGTGTTGACGAATACAAGGCGTTACCCATGGATGGGTCTCGTTCCCAGGGGAAAAGGGCAAGGGGTGTCCGATTCAAGAACATCTCCACCACATCCAGAGACAAAAGACTTTGAGAGAAGACCAGCAACCGGTCGCCTACACCGACACTCTTCTCAACCAGACTTAGCAGCAGTGGAATCTTGCCACCATTCTCGCGTAGATAGGGCTGATAAACATTCCATTCTGGAATCAACTTCGTCCAGTGATAAGAAATGCCGGATTCGTTCTGAAAAATTAGAAAAATTTTAAATATGTAATTCTCTAATTAAGTATGTGGATGAGCAAACATTTTACACGATGAACAATATATTGAAAATTAGCAATGCCTTTCTAAAAGAAAGATATTATAAACAAAAATCACTCTCCAACGCCAATACCACTGTTAAGATCATTCAAATGGCCACCTACCTGACTGGAACCTTGTGAATGGGAACCATTGGGCGCCTTGCGTTTTGCCCGGCTGGGTTTGCTAACTGGCTTGGTGACTGGGCCAGAAGAAGGAGAGGCAGAGGCTGTCAGATCTTCAATGTCGAAGTCAAATGGATCCACTGAAGAACTTGAGGTCTGTTTCTGTACCGCTTGGTACAAGATATCAGGATGATTCCAGATCTAAATAGAAAAGAAAATTAAAAATGACGAATTAATGTCTCATGGTCACAGGAATATTCAATTCACCCCCTGAAGCTTAGTTGTAAACAAGAACTTTCTCTATAATGATGATTTGTCTCTACTTAATAAAAGACCTATAAAGTCTATGTACAATGGATAGGAATGGTAATTTATAGTACAAAACGTCTCTAATAAAGTAAGTGCTTACTCTGTATAGATCACACAGAATACACTCCATGTTCATGTACCTATTCAGTTCGGGAGTTGAATCTAGTTAAGAAGCTTTATTAGATGAGGAGATACCTATTTTTTACATGACTAAGCATCGAAAATACAATTACAAATGCATAGCACCAACGCAAACCTAAAAGAAAAAATTAATGGAAAGAAAAAGAACAACCAAAGTCCATTAAAATGACAAAGTTAGAACTTGTTTTTGTTCAAAATAAAGTAAGAAATAATATCGACAGGTTGTT
Organism: Parotoplana pacifica; assembly: GCA_034780595.1. Lineage (NCBI taxonomy): Eukaryota > Metazoa > Platyhelminthes > Proseriata > Otoplanidae > Parotoplana > Parotoplana pacifica. The sequence continues at coordinate 4,052 of JAUYWI010017231.1, forward strand.
ATGACAGACCAAGGATCAAATAGATCTAACTAAATATTAAAACGTGCGGGTTTCCTGTACACAGCATTAATTAGAGAACCTTGTATTTGAAACAAGAGCCAGAAAATATTGAATGTACATTATGTATAAATCTATAAAACAAAATAGTTGTTGTGACAAATATCTGTTCATTGCATAAGTAGAAACTTTATGACTAGGTCAAATAACAAAAATTAATAAACAGCTTGTAAACATTAATTGTTATAAAAGCCAAAGATTTAGAACAATACACATTGTTGTGGAAGTGAGATAAGAAATTAAATTCTAATTTAAAAGATCAATTTTCCTGTTTCATAAATTTATACATAATATCAAGTTATTACAAAAGTACAATTTGTCAACTCAGAAATGAGCATCTTTTCTTAATAGCACAACAAGCCTACCTTACAACAAACAGCATAAGTTTTTAGAGTATTGCTCTGCGTCCAGCCGCCAGTTAATGGAGCACCTGTTGGGTCTTTAGCGGCATTCTCAGTGACCCCGCCGCCAGCACGAATGTTGCACAACAAGGCCGCATAGAGGGCACGCTGTACCGGGCTCATCTTCACCAACAGCACCATCTCACGCTTGGGAGGCAAACTGGCCTGCAGAACGGCCTGGCTGCGGCGCTGTACAAAGCCGGAGAGCATGTCATGCAGCACGTGGGCCCGGCCCTGCATCAGCTTCCGGTCCTCCAGGGTGCTGTCGACACACTGACCATTTTCGATGGGCCGCTGGAACATATTGACAAAGTGGATCTTGGAACCCAAATAGTTGGGTCGGACAAAGTCCACCATGCACCAGTACTCCAGCAGGTTGTTCTGCAGAGGATAGCCAGTCATCACGACCCTCCGCCTAACAAAATATGAAAACGAATTTAAATATCACTAATAAAACAGAGAGATAAGGAATACTTCAAAACTTGGATCTCCGAACAACAATCTTACTTTGTTTTGACCGACTTGAGAGCTTTGGAAATGGAAGCTTCGCTATTCTTAATGCGATGTCCTTCATCACAGATGACTACTTGTGGCCCCGGATCAATCAGGGCTTCATAAAAATCTGAAGGATGCAAAACATGTTCTTAATTGCTTTGCATTTGAAATTACAAAATAATCCTGTTAAAAATACCTAATTATGAATACTACAAGTACATAGATACTACATACTCGATAAAGTTAAGTTTTGTTTACCTACATAATTTATACAAAGTTAAAAAGTGACTAGGAAGTATCTTGCAAATTATGTTATATGCATAAATAAATTGAAATTCTTTTATTCTTATGCAGTTATAACTTTTTGTCAGATCACTATGCAAATTAATACGATCTATTACACGGTTAGTTACCCTTCATAGAATTCCAAATAAAATATTTTCATATCTTCCGAACAAAACTGCAACTAACTAATAGCAGAGACAACCAAAATAGTTCCTAGCTAAAACAACAGTATGCATTCCATTTTTTAATATAAACTTTATCCAAGTCTAATTTATTAAATCACGCACTACACATCCTAACTCAGTCGGTGTCCTTTAGAGAGCAAATACTTCTCCACACTAAACAGCAACACAATAACTTCATCAAAACTGAACACTCTTCAACCATTGTCAATGATCTCTAGCAATTTATCACTTATCCTACAGAAGCGCTTCCATGTAGTTTATGAATGACAGTCAAACGGTTTACGCTAAGCCCATGGTCTTAATCACATTAGAAACACTGTGTTGTGAGAAAAAGGTTATGTAAATTGCTAAGATAAAACCACTGCAACATCAACAATTTGCATCTTTTTAATTTCCTTGCCGCTGGGAACTCTGATTGACGTTACGCATCGAATTCACTATCTAACAACATCCCACAATTCATAAATCTATTGATCGAATAGAATCAAATTTACCACAAACCCATAGAAATGACCTGAAATAATTATTTAGCAAGAATACGGATATGAAATATAGACAAGTTCTACATTATTTACAAACCTTTAAACATGGCCGCCTTCTTTCTCTCAGCCTCTGCATCCAGTACGACATTTTTCTTATTTGCCGAATACAAGGATACCTCTGAACCAAAAGCCGACGACATGGAACTCCTTGAGGAGTTAGACGCCATGCTGTCCAGTCCCATAAAGCTGGCAGCGCTACCCATTGATCCATGGTGAATATTGCCAGTGCCACAGTTGCAGCCGAAACTATCAGAAAATGGCATGTTTGAAGAGAGACTGCTAAGGGCGTTGGACGATTGAGTGCGCCTTGGGGTTTTGCTACCACGTCGAACTACCAGTAAACGAAACATTTCATACCCAATCAACAGAACACCTCCTGTTCTCTGCCAGGAACTGATTACCTAAAACGAAAAATATTAATCGATATTTATAATAATGGCAATTATAGTGATGTCAGTTAGTGGAAAAACAGTAGTTACAAATAAGAAAAAAGTAGTTCTACAGGTCAGTCATTACAATATTTATGCAAAGAGCCATGAAAAGTTTCTATGGCTCCAATTTATAAATTGTCGACATTTACCATACCTTTTATTGAAAATACAAACGTACTTGTTATTTGAACTTTAGGAATAATATAAAACCTACATTATTATCCTTTTATTATTTCCTAGAGATATCTAAGATATAAATTTGAAATAGAATAATTTTCACACAATTGACATTAATTTCCCTAAGTCTAGAACATAAAATATCAAATAATTATATAAATACTCGAACTTCTCTGCATCAGCAAATTATGCATTACCTACGCATATAAAGGAAATTACTATTCAACAAGAAATTCTAATAACTAAATATCTCTGTAAATATGCATAAATAATGTAAACAAAGCCCTTTACAAATGCGGATTGTATTAGAGATTACATTCATTTTCAGAAAATAATCTAATTACCGCCATAATCATCTCACAAATAAAGATAAAAATTGAAATAGTAGTATGTACTATGTATATGTTTTTTTTAAATCCGTCAACTATCAGTCTAGATAAAATTAAATATTTCAGACCATTGTTTACTGTCTATAAGTGCCATCTGACCACAGAACTAACACTGTTGCTATAAAATTAACCAACATAACTTAGAGAGGAATCTATGCTCAACATTAAGAAATAATTAGAAGTTCTATTTAATAGACGCCTGTCTTTCTCAAAATGATTATAACAAAAACAACATTGACACGGAACCGAATAGCAAAATCATCATTTATCAACATACTTGGGAATAATTATTTATCCGGCCTGTATACATATAAACACAAGCAAGGTTATTAAAACTAAAAATTCAATTCAGCTTGACATATTCTTTTAAGATGACCATAATTATCTTTACATACCCAGATGTTGAAAGCTCGATGTTTCGTTACTCTATTCGCCCATGAAATAAAATAAAACCGCTAAGTTAATTTAATTTAATGCAACCATAAAATGCTCGTAAAATGAATCAATGTTTAAGTATGTGGATATGTGTATTAGCATTTTGGTATGTAGCAACAGCTTCCTTAATACACAGTTAGATAAGTGAGGGAAATAATTGTTAAAATATCAAAAAGTCTTTCAATTTCCATTTAAAATCAATATCTCTTTCATCTCCCAGTGTGGAATTACTGTCATAATAAACGATTATATCCATCGTCTGACCCGATTATAAAGATGAAAACTATCTAATAGCTCCCAGCAAACAATATAACACAGACGATAAATGCATTGACAGTCTTTAGTTTTTTTTCCCATTGATTCAATAACAATCGGTCTATAAAATGTTTTTGAAACAAAAACAAACTCTTAATTTAAGAAGGTATTTTTGAATTAGATAAGTAAAAAAACTATCCAAATCCAAAATTAACTGAACGCTGATAATTATACAAAGAAAATAAATTATTCAGTAAACTGTCAGAGTCATGCACAGGTTGATCCATCATATTTCATTTCCTTCACTGCCTTGGCAGCTGTGCATTATATAAAACAAAATGTCAGACAGAAAGTTACAGTTAGGTAATTAAAACTATTCTTTCCATTTTGTAAGGAAAATTTAAAACAACGGTAATTAATGAGCTGGGCCGGTGAATGGGATTTAAATTTCCATGATAAGTAGATAATACAACCATAAAAACAATTCTATCAATAAAGTTAGTAGGCATAGCTAAATCTCTGCCCATCTTTACCAATACGAGTAGAGAGCTGTCTATGACCAGTATAGAGATATCTATGGCCAACACTAGGATAAGATTCATAATATGATCTAATACTGTTTTACGATCTATTCCCTATTCAGTGGTCTTCCAAATGTGACTTTTATTGATATCAATTAATTAGAGGGATATTGTCACTGACTAGTCAAACATAAGATGCAACAAAAAGTTTGTACAGCACATAATATACAGCTCTTCTTCTAAAAACATTACTAAAGTGGGTAACTTGTTTTAATTGCTAAGAGATGCCAAATACATAATTATGGTGCTTAATTTTTTTTTCTTCAAATTTTAGACATCATAATTTGGGGATTTTAAAGAGAATATATTAGGCGAATTAAGTTTATTTATAAAAACAAAAATAATGTAACTCATTTATTTTATAGTATAGTATTGCTGATGTTGTTTTATAAAGTTACCTAGTTAAATTTTTTAAACTGGAACCAATTTAGACTTAGAGAGACATGTAATTTTTTGTGCCAACTGTATTATGCTTATTAGGTATATCTCAACAAAACTCAAATCAATGCCAACAATTTCTATTTTAAAAGGAGTTTTTGTTAATATTCTACTTAAAAGATGTTTTTTTATAAATCATTCGATAGCTTAATAATGAGTAACAATCTTTCGTAAATATAAACAACACATACCTGATGTCTGGCTTCAACTGTTTTTAAATGATCACGAATGACATAAAGAGTAAAGGGACGCAAGCCATTGTTGGTATCAGCACTTTCACCAGCAATCTTCTTTTCACTTTGTCCATTCAAGGAAGTAGATGCCGCATTACCAGTTTCCATTGGGCCCCCGGTGTCTTGACTCTGAGATAAACTTTCCTTTGCCATTTGCTCATTAGGTAGGTCAAGTGAATTATGCGTTACTGAAACTGACCCAGATGTGCTGGTGATTGGCGATTGATCCACGTCTTTTCCCAGGGATGTTTGTGATTGGTTGGATTTGGGTAGTGTCTCGGGAAGCCAGGCATCGATTTCTGCTTGCCAGTTCTATTTAAAATGTCACGAAAATTAAAAGAGAAACAAGTCAGATTTCTTTCACAAAAAATATGTATCTGTAGATATCAACACAACATAAAATTGAAATGTTTTCAAACCTAAAACTTAATAAAATGCAGATATTTCTACCTCACAGTCTTATAACATTATTCACCCTATACAAAGGAAATTGATAAAATCCACAACAGTTCAGAAAAATCGATGAGTGTTCACAGTATAATTATTCTCCAGATTTTAATATGTAAGAAGCATGAAGTTTGAAAATATGCGAATGAACACAAATGAAAGATAAAAGTGATCTGAAACAATTTCCAAAAAGCATATTTACAAGTCATGAAACATTTGAAAATCTAAACATAATATTTTTATTCATAGTTTGTCCAATGTACCTATTACAAAATCTTTGTGATAGTACGTTTAAACATCTCACCCAAATAGAATGGGATACTGGAACAGATGACCCACCTGTATAGTATTAATAGGAACAATCACTAAAGCATTGTTGGCCTTTACGTGGCGAAATAAAACATCCAGGAATGAGACCACCTGTATGGTTTTACCGAGCCCCATGCTATGTGCCAGAATACAGCCAAATCCTGAAGTAGTATTGAATTGAGAAACACTCTCAACAACATTATTGTAGAGAAATCGAATGCCACCAATCTAATAAAATACATAACAGTAGCTTTATTATACCAATCATAAAATAGTAAACTCATAATGAACAATATAATTTACTCACTTGATGCGGCTTGATTGTAGACGTAATTCTTGGGGTAAGAAAATAATCTTCTTCGGTATCAGGATGACCTTTGTTAATTAAAACACGACCGTTCTCATCCGGAAGATTAATTTGATTCAAATCAATTTCACCATCGCTATCGATTCCATCCTAAAAGCATTGCATTTTGTTATATTAAGTGCTTGCCTGGAGACACTACTATAAGTAGCTTGAGAAAATAAATAAATATTTCATTATGTTATAAATACGTTTGTCGCAACTACACCCACATTAGTGATTAAGCAAATATTAACCAAAACTATGAATAATTAAATAAGATTATTGATAAAATACATGGGACTCCCTAAACGATATTTATTATTTTGTGATTAAATAGAAATATTCAAACAAATCAATTTCGTATTATTGAAACAATTTTCTAAAATTATTCTAAACAAAAATAATAATTATTTAAAATGTGGTTTTGCTCAAAGTGTTATCTGTCAGTATATCTTATAATAGTGGTATAACAAAATAAATTGAAAATTAATTTGAGTCAAGTAATTTAATTTTGTTTCAAAGTTGCAACAAGCACAGATCATTGAAATACATAATTATGGTTTCAGATTTCTTACTCGCTAAAGATTTTATCAATGTTGTAACTTTTACGACCACCAATTATCGATGTATATTTTGAATGGCCAATTTTAACATTTGAGTTAGCACACCTTTGACCTTTAATCATTTATAACTACGGAATTTCGTAATTATGATGTATCTATGTTAATTACATGTACAGTATACATATAATGATGAGTTTCGTATGCCAATTTTAATAAGAAACCTGTGATGAAATGACGAAATAAATTCTACATCTTATGTATAATAAACACGCAAATATATATATATCAAAACCAGATGATTAAGAACCAGCCATTACATAACATCTCAATTGGTTGTTAACGTTTAAAAAATGGATAAGTTCGTTGACTTCATTTTTTTCCATTATGAGGCCATTCTTCATCTAGCTGCCGTAATATTTCCTATCAGGAACTAAAATCACATATCTTTAAAATACATAGAAATAGATCAGAGATACTCGTATCATTCGTGAAATTGAAAACAAATAAAAAACTTATAGATATAATAATAAGTAATGGTTTGTCAATTGTGGAAACAGATTTGGCTAACTAATAGATTGAAACAGCAAATAATTCTCTTGCATTCAGGTTCAGTTGTAGGTGTTATGTATGTGCATTATGTAGTCATAGTGGTTAGGTGTAGAGATAGTATAGCTTTATGAATGAGAATAGGATCTGTAACACTTCATTCAACTCTTGGATCCGGATTTATTCTGAACAAAAAGAAACCTTGGCATAGTCATAAAAATAGTACATCACTGTTACTATGATATCAGAGTACATAAAAAAATAGTTTCAATATTGTGAATTTGCTTTTTGTTCAATAAATAACCAAATAATTAGAAACTCAATCAACTTAGTTATGTCAAAGAAAAATACACTCATTCTTTGAACTCATTCATGGAATTAGAAAATGCAACACTCACAAAGTAGGCAACATGTTTTCTTTATTATATTAAGTTGAATTGATAGTAAACTTTCTGCAATCAATGTACATCAACATGTTCTGTGTAGCTATAATTTACTTACCACTCACCATTTTAGCTTCGACAGATCTAACCAACAGTACGTACATAGTACAGATAATGGTTTCAACCCACATCTCACCTTGTCTTCCTCATCCGAATCTTCTAAAAGAATAGGATCATCAGAGGTCTTTCCAGTTGTAAACTTCAAATCCGGAGGGTTTTGACGACTAGAAAGCATTGCACTCAACGACTGATGCTATACAGTAAAAGAAAACGAAACCACTTTATAAAATACAAGTACAACCATCTAATTAGACTCAATTTAGGCTGTGATATTATCTTTCTAACATGTGACCACTTTCTGAAAATTTATAAAACTTTAACTCAGAAATTGCAGAATCGAGAAGTAGACGACCAATTTATGCATCATGCAAAATTGACCCGATGAGTAGTCAAACAAGAGGATAACTTTACATCGGTTTTATGTATAATTCAATATTATGTAATATAGTTTGCATGTTAAGGTTCAAGGCTCTTTTCTCACCAAACCAACCTAGCGAGAAATTTATTACATTATGTGCTCTGATCATTTTCAGGTGAGATATGTAACGTTCAGAACATACGAGCATCGTTTAATTAAATGACAAATTTGTTACTGTATTCAAATATAATCACCGGAAATACACCTACTTTGAGATGAAACATGGCAGAACTTTTGTCTTCAGAGGTTCGCTGGTCATCAAACACCCTCGTTCCGAGAAAGGAGGGGCCGTTCAATACTGGAGTACTATCTAATCGTTGTGAATTAGAAATAGAAGAATTAAAAAGCATCTTATTAGGAAAGGTAGATGACTGGGAGAAGAATAAAGAACGTTCTGATATTGCTTCTTTCTTATCATCGCCTACAGTGGGTTCAATAGGAGAAGCGAGAGCTTGAGAAAAGAGTCCGGTCTCAGGCGAAGCTATTTTGGGTGCTAAATCACTGGAAGACTGACGGGAAAGCTTGTTAGCTGGCTGGTTTAAGTCAAGAGCAATTGAATCTCGATCACTTGAGGTAGTATCGTTTGAATCTAAATAGTACAATAACTGACACTGTAAAATTTATGTTCATATTTATCCATCAAACTTCGACTCTAAATGTTCATCGAAAGAAGTCCAATTTTACACAAAAACACGATTAAACTTACACAGAAGACGCATTAAACAGCTGCTAGCATTATCTGGAATCTTTTCCTTTTCTGATACTCGTTTCAATCGTTCGGATTCCAATCTTTGTGCTTCTTTAACTTCTTCACTTAATGTTTCTTCGGACAATATTTTTCTAGATAAAATTTCAGGAACAAACAAATAAACAAAGAGCAAGTATTACAAAAGCGGAATACATTACAAATACTTACCGAATATTTTTTCGGCTATATGCAGACTTCGATTGATCATCCTTTTTTGATGAATCTTTCTTTTTCTTCTTCTTTTTTGTTGGAGAACTACTATTTTCATTCGATTGTTTTCGTTTCTCTGTTACTGCTAGGCTACCATTTCCACCGTCTGGACTGATCTCTGAAGCATGTACAGATTCTGCTGAGAGATCTTTTTTAATTTTCAAAAGCTTCTTCTTAGAAGCAAATGGTGCCACAGTGCTTTTTACAATTCCCTTTTTCAAGGATATTTGTAAACGTATACCATGGTTGTTAGTTGAACTATCAACAGTAATATGGTCTTGACTATTTTGATCATCTTTTAATAACTTATCTTCGTCTTCTGTATCCTCAGTATCACATAAACCAAAAATAACCGATGGTGTCTGATGAGGTATTAAAGTTTGGGTTGCTGGTGACACCAAACATGTTGAGCTGTTAGTTTCCATGGCTACAATTATAAATGTAAACAACAAATACAATTAGGACTACCACTATTAAACAAATCTACCTAGTGTGTTACAGAAATTAAATTATGAAAGTTTCTTCTCAACAGCATATTGAGATGAATTTAGAATGCTGAACACATAATATGAAAAGCAGAAAAGTGCAACGCCATGTGGTAATGAAACAATTACACAAATGTTTGCTGATCTTAAGCCTTGTCAAGTGTATGATTAATGCAAGTGAGTGGCAGTTCATATAGGATACGATGTTGTGTTGAGAATCTTGGGTTTTGACAGATGTGTTGAATTAGAAGATTAAGTGTAGAAGTTCTTGGCTTTCTTCCATGTTGTTGATTTTTCTTTTTTATGTGGATGGCTTCTGTGTATCTTAGTTTTGTGATGTCATTTGCTTTTCCAAGAATTTTGTATGTAAATTCTTCTTGGCACTTTTTGATGTATTTAAACACAATCCACCAACATATCACCTTCGAAATCAAAGATTCAAATGAATACAACAGCCTTTCCCTACTAGACTTCACACTCCACATAGACCAAACCACAGGTAACCACACATTCACATTCTACAAAAAAGCCATGAAGAAAGATCTATTCATTAAATTCAAATCAACAAAATGAACAACATCCAAAATGAAATCAACAGAATTACAGAAAGATGCTTGAACGAAGAAGAATACAAACAAAAACATCAATAGATTTGAAACTACACATTCTAAAAACAATTATCGAAAACACCAGGAAACCCAGACAAAATGACACAATCAAAAAGAAAATCAAACACATATTTTTACAAGAAAATTATCAAGTATCCTTATACAGCAAATCACACACACTTGAACAAGCACTTAAAAAGAAAACACCAAACCAACTGCGACCTCACAAACTGCCCACTAAGTAACAACCTTTATTCTGCAGGAAACTGTGTCTATGAAGCCAAATGCACGAAATGCAACAAAACATCATCAGAAGTTCCATCAGACCTCTGCACATCAGAATCAAAGACCACACTACCAACAAACAGATCTCCAAACAGATCAAAAAGTGCCAAGAAGCATTTACATACAAAATTCTTGGTAAAGCAAATGACATCACAAAACTAAGATACACAAAAGCCATCCACAAAAAGAAATATCCAAAAATCAACAAGGAAGAAAGCCAAGAACTTCCACTTATCTTCTAATTCCACCACATCTGTCAAAACCCAAGATTCTTAACACAACATTGTAACCTATATAAACTGCCAAATTTTTCACTTCTGTTAATCATACACTTGACAAGGCTGTAGATCAGTGAACATTTGTGTAATTGCTTCATTACCATATGGTATTGCACTTTTCTGCTTTTCACATTACATGTTCAGCATTCTAAATAGAATTTAGTTCTGTAATTACATCACTTTAGAAGTGAAAAATAATACTGTTTGGAATGCATATTTTAAGTTTGATAGATGCAATAGAAACTATAATATGCAATTTGGAAATTATGATAATAAGTATACATATTACTAATGATATTGCATTCTCAGTTTGAGGGGACTCAATAGAAAAGTTCATTGTGATTAATTATTATGACTTGTTCTATCCTTCAAGGCATTATCATGTTGCAGAATTCAATTGGTTTGAGTAAGATTGAGGGGAACAATTTATCCGAATAAATCATTACCATATTCAAAATATTATAATCATAAAAACATAATTTATATGAAATACAATTGTTGCATTTATATCAACTGGAGGTGTACATATGTTAGTCAAATTTACAACAAAAACCTATCTACATAGATGTCTCATCAAATATTTTCTGTAGACAATTTTTGTGTAATTTTTCATAGGCATCTAGGCATCACATTTACATTTCTGAACACATTGACAATATCAACTAGACATGAGATGCCTAATTGTCAAAATGTCTAGAATAGATGATAATCAAGAAGTTTAAACATTATTTTTTGTAGTGTACTAAGATTTAAAAAAATATTTATAGGGATATACTAATTGCAGATCAATCAAAGAATACATCAACAAAATGATTTATATATAATACCAAATTTATTAGTTATTAATTCATAAATTTAAAAAACTGATTATGCATTACTGAAAACACAAATTAATAAATAACAAATTCCATTTATTAAGGGATGTATGTACTTGAGCTGTGATTCCTTTAATAGAATACTCCTTAGTACATTAAAATCAATTTAAAATGTTTCATGATCTGCTTTTCAATTTTGGAATTAGTAATTCATTTGGAAAAGTAATCATTGATCTATTTAATAAAATAGAATTTAGCTTTATTAGCTGTTTTTCCAGTGAGCTGTGAATTGCTTTTCAATTTAAGAATGGTTAATTCATTTTGAAAAGTGATTCATGATCCATTTAATATAATAGAATTTGATATTATTTTTGTTGGTTTATATTTAGAGATCTATCATACCTGATAATTTATATAAATAGTTTGTGACATTAGGTAATGGTAAAATCTTAAGCATTGTTAGATATAAATTAATACTAACATTGCTTAACTCCAGTGGTAAACTCATATTGTTAGTATGGGTTAACTCCTCCAATACAGAAAATATTAAGGCATTTGCATAAAAAACTACTGGAAACTAGTACTACTAATTTAAATGTCATGAACTTTTTAAAATGTATTTCCTTTGTACATTTCATTTTGTATCATTTTATTGAGAAAATATATAATTTCAATTAAAAGCTATCATTAGCTGGTGCTATCTTTTTATAAATATATGGGCTATTGTTTTTCATCTAGTTAAATAAGTTTAAACAAATAATTAAATGCTGAAAATTTAAATTCGGTATTTAATATGCTATTTAGGTAAGCAATCATATCTTTCATTTTTACATCATTTATTGTGCTACCATCATTTTTTATGCAGTTTTAATAGATAGTTTGAACTTAATTAATACTTTTTGTTGTACATTTGGCTTGCATGTATAATAAGTGTAAATTTCATCTCTACAAAAATTCATCCTCATTCTAATGAAATGAATATTCATTTTATAATGAGAACAAGACTCTCATTACAAAAAAAAACTATGGAACAGACCCTCATTATATATACATACTAGCACTCAGAATGGTTGTAACACCAGAGAAAGGTGATTTTAAGGAAATTTTCAAAATTTAATCTTGGTGGAAGTAGATAACTTCAGATGTTTTTTAATGATAGCCTAAATATCTTTAATTAGATTTGCATTGGGAGATGCAGGTGGTCAAGGCAACAACTGAATGCTCTTTTCTGCAAAATAACTGATATAGTATCCGCTAACATGACACAGAGCATTATACTGTTGAAACATTCCTTGGTGGTTTGAAAATCACTGATTCATTTGAGGAATAATGATGATTTCTTCAACATAAATTTCTGAGTTCATAGCATGTTCCACTACATAGGCCCTATCAGTGCCTTCCCAGAAAAACATGACCAGACAGACTATTGTTGAGGTAGGATGTTTCATTGTATTGATATAATGGGCAGGTGTTAATGTTTGCCTATCCATAATTCTCATATAGCAATGGTTGGTTCATTAAAAAAAATTCTTCTAATCATCTATAGACATATGTACATTGGTGTTGTTGTGCCCATTCCATTTACTTAGAAAAGGTCTTGCAGCCAATCTTATCTAAATACCTTTTACATTGTGCTAATTGGCAATCACCAGCAGCTCCTAACTATTATGACACTTTGTGCTGACAGTCTCAAATTTTGGACAACAATATTGTGAATGTGATGTTCATCTCTTTCATGGTCCAGTGGTTAGAATGCTTGCATGCTAAAGAGAAGGTCCTAGATTTGAATCCTGCTCTATACTGATGAAGGGCAAATACCTTAGAACTAGTTTGCAGATGGATGTCCTGCCAATATTGATGTTAATGATTTATATTTAATTTCTCCAATTTAGTTCCTGTTGTTTGGAGACTATTTATTGCATAAAATTGTAGTTTAAAATAATATACATACTTTCTTTAGACTTCCAAGTAATGTACAAATAAGTTCTGTTAACTTTAGAACTTAAGAACCAAATATTTAAAAATAAAAAACAATAAAAAAATGAAACAAATTTTAATTATTTATATTTGGTCTGACTGATTTTTTATTCAAATAGTATGATAGGTAATTAGATTATCTGATATACATAAAACATTAAATGATATGATCAATCATAAAGAAATAATCAATAAGTTTCTGGTCAAAGTAAGAAAAAATCAAGGAATCCAAAAACTGTTTTATTTACAAATACATAGTAAAGAAACATGAGGGCACAAAAGTTTATTTTTTATTGTAATCACCATCAAGTTCAACACACTTTATCCACCTATCTTCAAGTTTTGAGAGTCTAGTTTTGTAAAAATCAGAATCTGGTTCTACAAAAAAATTGTTAATGGCTTGAAAATTACCTCATCAACTGATGCAAAATACTTGCCTTTGACCTCTTGTTTGAGTTTGGGAAATATATAAAAATCAGATGGTGCAAGATCAGCTGAGTAGGCTGAATGCTCAAGAAGTTTGTATCTGAGGTTATGAGCTGCTGCAATTGCAATTTGAGCCCAGTCTTGAAGGAGAATTAGACCCCTAGTTAGTAGACTGCAATGTTTCTGTTTGATATTCTCACATAAATGCAATAACAAGTCTGAATAATATTCTCCAGTTATATTGTCTTCCCCTTTGGTAGGTAATCAATCATGAAACCACCTTTTACATGTCCTAATTTTTCTTGGTGGTGTTGATTCACTGTGTTTCCACTACTTACTTTGCTCTTTAAATTTAACATCAATGAGATGTACCCATGTTTATTTTGTGTGACTAAATGAGCAAAAATCCTCTGCAAGTTCTGCTGAGAAATTTCATATCTTGAGAATTTCATCTCATGAGTCAAATTTATTGGTACCCATCAGACAAAAAGCTTTTTCATTCTGAATGTTTCAGTGATGATAGATTGAATTGAACCAAAAGAAATATTTAGTGTATTGGCAATAAATGAAATGGCTGCTCTGCAATCCATCAATTGCCTCTGGTGTTGTGATTTCTGCAGGATGACCTAATGAACCCTCAATATCTTGATAAATTTCCTGTGGTGATAATACTTTCAGAAATAAATATCTTATGACAGCATGTTTTTTGTAGCAATCCATTAGTTTGCATCATAATTACTAGTCAAATAGACATCAGTCAGGTTCTGACTGAGTTAATGAAGTTCATTAAATCAAGTAATCTTATAAGACAGACAACAAATTACTAATATTCATAGTCTGATTGCTATGTCAGGCTAGAAACTTATTAGTCACCCTTCATAAAAGTTTCTCAATTAAGTAATTAAATTTTTTTATTTGGACAGGGTAAATTTCAATTTTGACAGACTAAAAATCAGTAAACAACTTTATATATAAGATACACCCCCACCAGAAAGAAACGCTGCACCTATATTTTTCACTTCAAAATATAATACTTTTTATAGTATTTAATTA
>JAUYWI010017342.1:0-18971 GCA_034780595.1 Parotoplana pacifica
ATATTTAGAAAATGAACAAGAAAATTCATGTCTGAACTAATTTGAAAATTCTAATTCATTTTGCTCACAAGTGTATACCTCCAAAACCCACACATCTCAATTTTTAAATTAACAGGATGCCCACATATGTATACACGAATTGTATACTTTTTATTTATTTTTGGCCAATTGTTATTATTATTAAGCATACGCGGAACAAATTATTATAATTTAACAAATTCTTTCACATGGTATTAAAGTCAATATAATATAAATAATATTTTGTTATACAGAAATTGTCAACATTTCACTTAATTAAAAATAGCAACAACGTGCACCCACAATAAACACATATACACATATGTGCCTGGTATACACGTAGCTACATAATATGTATGCCTAATTTTATTAAAATTATTTTAATTGGAATCATCAGCCACCTTTAGCAACTTAGCAAATTTTCTTTTGTTTCATTTATATCAGCCCATAATTATTTTATGCTTAAATGTACCAGACAAGAATTGGTAGATTCGTTCCCTGACTTTAATTAATACTTACATATTGTTATAGACTTATGTTCGTGACATAATAGAGCACTAATGAATTTTCAGTGAAGATTTTTTGTTTTAATCAAACAGTAGAAGATAATTATAATATACTGTTCGTTAGTTTTTATTCTAATACTGTTTAGGATATTTTAGGCTAACATATGTGACCATAAGATATACTACAATGACTATAATAATCCATTTTTCTTCTTAGTATAATCTTTAATCGATTTGATGAAATCTTGTACCTAGACTAAATTTGGGGCGAGGATTAAGAATCCGCCGTTGTCAGATTATTTGTACGGTTGCTACGGCCATCAATAAGAGTTACAGGTCTTAAAGACTCAAGTTTTCTGGCATCCTTGCCTGGTTTGGGAATAAGTATAATGATTCCAACTCTCCACTACTCCACGGACACCGCACCAGTCTTCCAACTAGTTTTAATGATCTTTAATAGCGTCTATTTAGTTTTTCTGACATATGCTTGATGACTATATTATAGACTGTGTCTCTACCGGCCGCCCGATTGGTCCCCAGGTTTTTAATGACAAACTCCAATTCCATCATGGTGAAGTCTGAGTTAGGTCCTTCAGAATTTCTTATGTTCCTGTGTTTACGGTTTTCCTCAAGCATCTCTTTCCTCTTCATGTTTCTCTGTAGATTTCTGCTCATATTAGCCTTTTTGACGCTGGCATACATTCTGATATATGCTTCTGCTTTTTCCATCTCCAGACAGATAGTTTTGTCTTTGGCAGTAAGCGCCACATTGTTTCCTGTTCTACCTTCGCGATTGATAGCTTTGATAATATTCCAGGTTTGCTTGGGGTTAGACGTGCAGCTAATTTTCTTCAAATGCTCAATCCAGGCAAGCTTCTTTCTTTCTTTAATCTTTTCCTTGATCTTTTTGCCTGCAATTTCTTGTGGCCACCACTCTTTGGGATTGCGTCTTCTACCTTTTTTGAATGGTTCTGGTAGCTCTCACTATGGCCTCTGTGAACCACTTGACTTTATGCTTGATATTCCTGTTAACATCCGTAGCTTCATTTGGTTCCTTTTCAAGGTATTTATCCAAGCTTCTTACTGAAGTTTTCTCAGTTCGCTTTGGCCCAAGAAAACCTACATAGTTTGGATGGGTATTTATCCAAGCTTCTTACTGAAGTTTTCTCAGTTCGCTTTGGCCCAAGAAAACCTACATAGTTTGGATGATATGCCCTTGGTAGCTCTTCTGTATCCTTATCAGGATCATCTTCTTGAATGTAGAACTCAAGGGGCTTATGATCCGAGTTGGTAGCTTGTAGGAACTTCAAATTATGTAGTGATGATGGGTTTACCTGCAAGAGTGATGTCAGGCGAGCAAACCCCCGCGTTACTTCTGCTTCTGTAAGTGGCTTCCCTGTGTTCCCAATTTGATAGTTGTTGTCATTCACCCAGTTTCATAGCTATGCCTGATTCGTTGAGGTGGGCGTCGCGTGGGGTTGTTTTTGTACAAGCTGTAATCACTCTGGCAGCAGCATTTTGGACCTGTTCGAGACGGTCGATGGATGAGGGACCGTGCGAAGGCAACCTAGCTCCACCTGCGTATTCTAACCTTAGCTGTATCATCAAGTTTGCAAAACAATAACAAATTTATACGAATTTAATACAAAAAGAATGGTCAAAAAGTGTGTGAGCTCAAACCCTAAGATAAGTGAAATCATGTTTTGGGTGTTAGCTCTACTTATATAAATGTTATTGTTTTTATGATAAATCATATTTTAAAATGCTAGAGCTAACATAGTCAATTATCATCTGAAAATAAATGCCATAAATTCAAAGTGTTGAGCACTTAACTCTAAAAATACGGAAAATTAAGAACATTGGACATCTACGAATAGCTATTGTATAATTTTGACTTGTTAACTCTAATATTTTAAAATATAATTTATCATAAAACATTCATACAATTAGAGGTAACATCCAAAAATGATATCACTTATTTTAGGGTTTGAGCTAACATACTTTTTGACCTTTTTGGTCTTAAATTAATGCAAAGTAGAACTTTTTCTCACATATGCACATCTATAAGGAGCTAACATTGTGTGGAAATTTTGATAAAATTTACATAGAAAAACGAAGTGTAAATGTGCCAGAAGATACTTTACTCTTCTGAGTACCCGTTCGTCTAATCTGCACTCAGAACAGTATAGTATCTTCTGGCACATTTACCCTTCGTCGTCTTTGGTGGGGGGGGGGGGGGGGGGTTAACCCTCTGAAAAAGTGAAGTTTGATAAAATGGTCAAAATGTTATAATTTACAAAAAAATTAGATTCTTAGGTCATATATTAATAAAATTGGTTTATATTTGGTAGATACACTATAAACACTCCTCCATATATTCCGGGTTTTTAAAAATATTGATTTTTGTCCATAGTATGCAACCTGATAGTCATTTAAAAAAAATAAAAACATGCGTACCAACAAGTAAATTTTTTAAATATTTTGACAAGATATTCCACATTTGATCCTTGATAACTGTAGTAGATACATAAAAGAAAATTGACCAGAAAACAGTTGTGATATTTTTTGTGTCATATCATCCTATATTTAGATAGAAATGAAATGAAAATGAATATTTTAAATAAAAGTTGAATGATACATTCATTGGAATGCCTTCGAATTTGAAATAGAAGTATATACTTTTTATCTTAGTGTTCCAAATAAAAAAGTCTTAACTTTATCTAAAGTCCATGCTTTTGGGACCATCCCGACCAGTGCACTAAAAAATGGATTTTTCTAAAATTTTATTTTAATTAATAAAAGCATTTTAAAAACATTAAAACTGACCTAGAAATTAATAATAAACTATTTACATCATTTAGAGCCATTAAGAAAATCACTTTATTTAAATTTATAATTACTCACTTGCCCCAGTATGGTAGCCCGCATAGACCATTAACTAGAAGAGTGAGGCTTCTAATTTTCTAATACATTATTTCAAATGGCGTCTTTATTATAAATATCAAATTTTAGCAATATAAAATGCTTTCTTTTGATTTTAGAGTCAACTAAAGTGTTTGGACTATGAAAATCGATTTGTTTTGCCAAAAATTCGTTAATCAATCATTTTTTAAAAGTATTTATGCACTTGTAGTATTTACTGAGTTAATAGCTGCATATGTTCTAAAACTTGGAAATTTCATCAACTTTTGAACATAAATGTTTTTAAAAATTTACGAATTTTAACATTTTAAAAGATTTCTGTGGATGAATCTTTCCAAGGTATATTAATTTTCATCCAAATCAATCCATGAGAAGTATAGTTTTCTGGAAGGGAGGGGGGACAACAGGTATAAAAATAAATCTATATAAAACTAAAACTAAAAATTGTTTGGAAAACCATTTGGATTGTGCTAGTGGTCAATCAGAGAACGCTTTATCTTTTAATTTTATGACATACTTGCCCTTAACTCTTTTTTTGAAATGCCGATAAATGTTTCTAAGGTATCTGTGAATCGAATTTCAGTCCAATCGATCCATAGAAAGTAGAATTTATGCTTCCTTCTCCTTTGGGCGTCGGTACAATAAATTTATTAAATTTAAACCAGATTAAGTTACGAAATTTGAACACCAAACAAGCTATTTTTTACTAGCTATTTTTACTTTACACTTTGCACTTTACTTTACACTTTACACTTTGGGTGTAGCCTAAATATTTTGAATTTGCAATTTGCTTATGGTTTATATTATTCATCAGATGTTGATTAAAATTGAGAAGCTTTTGACCACAATATTGACATATTTCCAAAATTTTAATAAAATATAATTAACAATACCTATATAAAATAATTTTGTCACTATTTCACCAAAGAAAGATTTTGAAGAACAAAATGCAAGAATAGATTTTTTTTAAATAGTAAAAATATCATGCAAAAATGAATTAATACGAAATGCATGGATGAATTCTTTTTCTTTTCTAGAAACCTTTATATTTAAAATAAATAAGAAATCTTATTTTTATAGAATCCAAATTAATGATATTGTTACAAATATGCGATGTGGAATCCGATTATTGGACAATAAAAAACAGAAATAACTAACAACAAAATCAATAGAAAAAATTCTTCTTAAATATCAACGTTACTTAACATAGGAAGATGTTCTCTGTTATTAAATAAGACAGAAATGCTACATGTTTAACTGTGTATAGATTGATTCCGACATGGATGAGAAATATTTGTTATACCAACCAAAAGCAATAAAACTCAAAAACCAAATCTATAGTTCTTATAGTGTCAAATAGAAAGATACCATACACGACATATACATAGATATTGATGTAAGGCTCTGTTCTGTATTATATGAAATTTTAATAGGTGTTAGTTATAACTATACTGCTTCCTGACAAGTTGAGTATCTAATTGATTATGAAAGACAAAACACAAACAAAGAAGGAAAGGGGGCATACTTGTGGAAAACTTGTTTTAAAAAATCAATGTTTCAAAATTAGTTTATCTCAGAAAAGGTTAGGCAAGAGTTATAGGTAGGTAAATATTCTTTAACAAAACGATGCAAATCTAAAATATTTATATCTATGTACATACAGAGGTTTAAAGAAAGACAAAAACTTATAAATGATTTCTAAGCTTATTAAAATCTATTGTTTCATAATTTCTCTTTTAATATGATTTTGGATTACAGTTGATTAACACATATGTAACGCAGACAGTAAGTTATTTGACTAATATTAGGTATATGACAAACT
Organism: Parotoplana pacifica; assembly: GCA_034780595.1. NCBI lineage: Eukaryota > Metazoa > Platyhelminthes > Proseriata > Otoplanidae > Parotoplana > Parotoplana pacifica. Next base: position 5,269 of record JAUYWI010017342.1, read on the forward strand.
TTTTTGTAAAAAGTAGTATAGGTCGATAACGTACGCTCCATATTTCTCAAGTATTTTTTGTGCAAAAGAAATGTCGCATTATTACCTGTAAGATATTTTTTTTTTTTTTTTTTAGTATTTTGCTAACAACGGAGTTTTACTGCCCATCCTAGTTTCATAGTTAGGGTACCGAATTTTATTAAACTTGATTAATATTTGGACTCCGTCATTGGATCTGATGAAGAAGGTTGAGAAAAAGAGACCATCAGAAATGATACCTTTAAAGAATACTGTTATCGTCTATAGACGATAGTAGTCTTCTTTAAATATGTTGAATGAAACTTGGACAATCCTAATGTAATTAAAATGGTCTGAATTTTAGCCAGAAAACCATTTGAACTAAACGAAAAATTGGTTCATTTTTAACGATCCCTTGAAGACCACTGGTTGACACATCTGAATCAAATTATCCTTATGTATGTTAGAACTTAAGTTTGACCAATTAGTAACTGTTACTAGGGACAATGGCAAATCTCATCAACAACATATGTAAATTTACCGTCTTAAAACAATTCTCTAATTATAAAAATTATGAAGGTACGTCTTCGAAGTCTGCACAGGATTTTCTAAAAGGCATTTTAAAACAAACTAAAGTATTAGCAACCAAATTATAAATAAAGTAGTTCAATCACAGATTTAAATAATTCAAATTAAATTTATAAGATGCAAATGGTGTTATGAAAGCAGGTGTTTTCATTAGTAGGAATTTGTTAATAAAAAATGATAATATTCTTAATACATATATAGAATTTATTATTCTCACTAAAAGGAAACTAAGAATTATACCTACTCCACAACAAAACTAGTTTGTTTGAGATTAAACTTTGCTGTTTCTTATCGTTTTGTGTAAATATTATTTTTCTTTGCAAAATGTTATCGGCGCTTCAAAACAATACTATTGACGTTTGCGCAAGGCTTCACGAAGTAACGGTCATACTGAACTATTTCTGAAACGATACGTCAAGCTGTTTGAATGAACAGAATGTTGGTTTGTTGACCAAGTCTGATACGAACGTTATGACGCATGAGATGTATATTATAGTTCTTTAGGACAATCCATAGCTGGTAGACTTCATGAAATTTACGATAAGGCATTATCCATTTTGCAGATAAGATGCAATTAATAAACCAGGCAGTTTGTTTTATTATGTATTACCCCTGCATGTGTTTTTTAAGTGGCAGATATTTTTTTTGCAAAAATGAATTCTTAGAGTTAGAAGTGTACACGTTTTTTGTCAGGATTGGTTATCTAATGCTTCATTTCAAGACAAGGATGAATAATATCATGCTTGTTCTGAATATACTCAACTACATTTTCGATGCAAGTGGTATAACTGAGGACACGTATATATTAAAATGATCCGACCATCATTGAGCAACTGAAATTAAACATTGTATCTCTAATTCCATGAAACAATAGCATGAGCTTGAAGAATTGAACAATGTGAATGGAAACTGTTTGTTCGTCTTGCTCATGATATTTAAATGGATAAGTCTTCTCTAAACATCTGTTCACAAACTGTAAGTCGTCTACATAATTTGTAGATTTTATTTAGATGTTAATTTAAAAAAGTATATCTAGCGTTGTTAATTTATATCGTGGTTAGACATAGGCGAAATACCTAATTCCTTTATTAGGGCCGTTATGCAACTTATCAACCAATTACAGTTAACAAAAGAAAAGATTTTATTTAATCGTTATGCATGTACCAAACGTTTAGTTTTAAATCCATTACATATATACATGTAACTAAAGTTAAATTATCACTTTTAGATGAAGTTTATTGAACTACCGGTTTTCTTTTAAAATATAAATATGGGAGTAGAATTATGTGTATCAAAATCTAAACGCTATGCCAACTTGGCTGTTAAAAGTTTTCTAGGTATTTCCTGTATTGAGAGTTAGTTATTTTTATTAATTTATATTTTTTGATAATGTATACACTTATACTACTATTGAAGTTTAAGTAGATGCAAAAACAAAATTAAATTCTGATTAATTTTTAAAGAATTTCATTTTCAAAATTAGGTATCCTAAATCATTACTTTGTTCAAGTTATTTATTACATATAATGCAGATTCCTGTATTTTGGTTGATGTGGACAAAATAAAAGAGTTGAAAAGAAAAAAATAGATATGGCTTGAGGATATCTTTAGCTTTTGAGTGGTCGTTATCTCATACGAGCTAGCGAGTTTTGTTACAGTATTGTAGGACTTCTGAAAATTGTCCTCTAGTTTGGTATCCAATATTAAAGGTATTTTCTTACAAACACATCAATTTGTATAGGGTATCATAAAAAGGTCTTTTTTTTAATACTAAAAACACAATCTGGTAGAAATGACTCATCATATCTTGAGTGGTCGAACCCGTCTACTGGTCTTACGGCCGGTACTAAGGTCGAAGTGCCTCCTAAAAGAGAAGAAGAATTTCATTTATCTCTCGCTGTTTTATACATGTGAAAAATGGTGTACTACAGCGAAGGATGAGCAACTCATAGGATGCCGTCATTACTTCTTGTAGACGAATTGTCTCAGCTTGACTGTTTTTGATAGAGTTATGACAACTGAGTTGCCCACATAATGCCTGTTGTCTTGTTCAAGAGATGTATTGACTAACCGGAGAGTAAAATGGTTCGAAAATCTGAACACTGATCGGACATCCGATGTTGTCACTAGATCTCTCCTTGAGTAGTACGTTAGTATCGACGGTATCTGGTTCCAGCAATGGTAGGTGGTTAGACTAAACGGCGATATCGAATGGCTGATAGAGTCTCCGACCCCGGGATACTTGCTGTACCAGGTTTTTCGAGATAGGCAGAGTTATTGTACGAAGTACAGGCCTCTAAAGCTCACGAGGACACCTATCCGGCTGCTCAGGAAGCGAAGTAGAGAAAATATGTGTACTTCAAGTTGGTGTCATCGTACCATTACAGAAAGAAAGGAGATGCTGATGCATCTGAAGAATATTACTGGTAGCAGGATGCAGGTTCCTGACCTAGTATGCCTGCGGATTTCTCGTTCCCCTGTCCTGCTGCTGGATGCTTTGGAACGTTCAAGACAAAGGGATGCAGGACGAGGCACGTAAATCAGGCCCACCCGTGTCATCCTAATGCACGCGTATGGTGGTTAGCCTATCACCGCTGAGGTTTCAAACGATCCGGTACCAATACCTGTTCATAATACCTTCACTTATAAGTATGATGCCAATACGATCACGTTTATAATTTCTATCACTATCTATAGGAAATTCGTAGTTAATCATGAAAACATAAGAAATATACATATTTTCTTATGCTTTTATGATTAATTACTAATTTCCTATTTTTGGCAAAATGAATTACCAAGCAAGGGCTTCAAGTTGGTATTTCCAAACTAATTTAGTAAGAAAAAACAAAAGAAAAAGTAGTAAAACTAGAGTAAAATTTATTATACACAAAAAATTAAATAGCCAAGGAAATACAAAGAATACCGCATATTGTTCCTTTTACAAAAGATTAAATGAAATGAATCGTCAATTATCCTTATCTAAAAGAAAACAGAAAACAGAAATTATGTAATGTAAAATAGTTGTTTGATGTGGAGAAACTCTAAAATGGAAAAAAATTAAGAATGTTTGGAAATAATTTCTAACTATACTTATACATTTTGTTGGTATTCATTCGAACTGAATTCATCAGTTTTTGTTTTGACGTCCTAAATTTGGATTGAAACTTTCGTTGTATCAAGCAGACTATAATTATATTTAAGAAACATATTGAGACATAAAATCCTGAAAAATCATTTTTGCAAATTTGACCTCAATTCATATTAGTTCTTGTTATATGTTGAACTGTTTTGGTTAAGTGGCAAAGATATTATACTATAAAAATGCTAATCCATACAGGGTGAGTCAAATATGTTAAACGTTTTTTAGGTGCCATCGAATGGTCATACATCCGTGCCAAAGTATACCTTTCTCAGCCACAATTTACCCGAATTTGAGTGCCTTTGGACAACAGATTGAGTTAGAATTATAAAGAATTGTATTTTAAAAAGTTAACGACCCTAGACTGTACTACATACAATAATAGGATAACGTAAGACCCGGTGTTTCAGACAAAACAATGGAGGCTAAATAATTAGACAAAGAAATCTTGTTCATTTATAAAATAGGAGCGCCCTAATAGGCTAAGAATGCCTAAATAATAATAAAAAGAATATAAATGATCTTTAATTTTATTATATAGGTATTTACTATGTATGCCACACATAAAAAAATCAGGCGCGCGTTTTGAAAAAACACAAAAATGGCTATTCATATATTAGAAAAAGAAACAAGCTTAAAGCCACAAAAACGCATTCAAAGAAAATCAGACAATTAATAAAAAAGCTTTACCTACTTAATGAGTAGTCTTAATAATACTAATACTAAATTACCTCCAAAATGAAAACTTACAAACTGCATTTAACCTCGCAAAAAAATCTGGACTTCAAGAAGAAAGGTCATGAAAATGAAAAAGAAACACGATGAACACATTACACATATAGTGACACAACTCACGAAAGAAATGATTACTGGGACCAAACTCTCTTTAAGCACAACTAGAGGGAGAGTTCCTCATTCCTATAAACGGTGTCTTACTGAATAAATATGACAAATACAAATAGGTATTTATCAACCACCAAGGCAACGAAAAATGTCTTGATGAAAATCCAACTGTATTTTCCCTAGTAGAAGATAGGACAACTATGACTGTAAAGCAGATTATGTCTGATAAAAAATGGATATCAACATAAATGTGGGCATTTGATAATAATTGTTGAAAAAAAATAATACAAATTTCTACCATTGTTTCAAAGCCTCAAAAAATGAAAACAGACTAAATCTGACTTTCATAATGATTAAAACAAATAATATGACTGATGCAATTTTTGATGAGCTCAGACTACTAAAAGAATCAGTGCATGAATTAAAAAAGGAAACTCGAGCACAAAAATACAGATATCCTTGAACTCAAAGAAAAACTACATAAAATGCAATCTCAAAAGATGACAGACCAAACAAAAAAGCAGGCTGTCATACTAGAAAGCAACATGGAAGTACTCAAAAACAACAGAAAATCATATCAAAATCTTAAAAGATGACATTGAATACTTATATATATGATTGTCATTGGGGTCAAAATATGCAATACATCATCAATCACTAGACGCATAAATGCCCATTGGAGTAAAGATACATTTATTACCAGTTGGAGAGACGAGGCAATTAATACTGCAGAATCCTTTGAGATAGAAAAGATTCCTCGGGAAATGTTATGTGAACCAATAACCTCTAAACCAAATCATTCTGATCCCACTTTCTCCATATCTACTTCTATACCCGAGCTATCGAAAGCTGACAACCAGTCATATAATATTCAAATGCTATAGAATATTTGGATAATCTCCCCAAATTAATCCAACAGTCCTGGTGGTATTGGCCAGTACATACGATATGGACATAATTCCTTTAAACAAAGTTTTCCAGCAGGCGCATTCAGCTCATCTTTTAGTGCAGAAATAAATGCTATCCACAAATCTGGCAATTGCTTCACACCAGAAAACTTAAACAAAAGTCCACCATTCATTTTTTACAGACTCAAAATCAGCTCTTGAAGTTCTTGCCTCAAACTCCACAAAACCTAGAGAGATGTCATTTTTATAACATTGGAACTCTTATCTATCCTTGTCAAACAGCACCAAATTAATATAAAATCGATCCCCAGTCACTGTGGTATCAATGGGAACGAGATCGCAGACAAACTCACACAATCAGGCAGCAAAATACAGCAAGAAATCAAACACCCCCATCAATCTCCCCGCTGCTTGCGCCTGTATCAAAAAAGTAATTAAAGTCAAGATTTCATAGCAATTATATCAAGGATCCCCATTCAAACCACCATAGAAAATGTACTAAAGATTGCAAACACTTCAAAAACAATGCTCCCATTAAGATGAGGTACACCTCCATTAACTTAGGGTCAGTCATTCACCTCTCACGATGGACTATTTCGCCAAATTTGACCCTACCAAAAGTAGCCTCTGCCAAAGATGCCATAAACAAAATAAAAACATTGAACATCTCTTCCTCAACCGTCAGTGTCTCATCAAAAAGCGCATAATTCATTTGGGCTCAAACTCCAGCCTTTATATTCTTTATAGCCTTTACTCTTTCCACCCCAGTAGAGTTGGTAGTTTTCCCACGGCCCTGCCCCTCCCAGTACCCAAATCAACCAGAATCAATCTTCTAAAAAATATAAAAAATAGAGCATGATTTGCTTTAAAAAAAGTCTAACCAAAATCAACTTAGAATTAAGAAAAAGGCTAGAGCAGGATCGGAAGGAACCTGGTCGTGACTCAATTTAAGTTACTTGGTGGATAGGTCCCGAAAGTGCTCTGGGACTAGACAACCCACCTCGGACCCGCCTGATAAGTGGGCAAGGTGTCCACAAGGGAGCCGGTCTTAGCCCAAGAACCGGAAAGAGGTTGTCCCCAGTGATTAATATGTGCTGCCTCTCACGGTGATCGCGGAGTACAGATACTACTAAAATGTTGGATTTGCGAAATAGCATATACATAAAGAAGAAGATGAAAGGCTATTGCACAAAAGTGGAAAAATTACAAAATTATGGGATTACCATACCAGGAGGCCACAGGAAATGGCTTTATGCACTATCTGGGGCTTGCCAAATGATCCTGGAGAGGATATCTTTAAAAACTGCATAACTAAATGACCAAGGAAATTAAACAAAAGCAATGTAGAAATGTCCCTTCTACCAGTAACATGTAAATTAATCTTCACCAAACAAGTGTCAATGATAACATACCCACAACAAATATTCCTATAAATTGTAGCTTTACTGAAAAAATAAGTGACATTGATGAGATAATCAAAAATGACAAAAATATAAACTTACTAAGAGAGTCAACAACAATAACTTACCAAGCAAAAATCAAAATCCCATGAAATAATCTAGTCAGAAATGAAAAATGTCAACTTGTTAAAATTCAAAACAATAACAAGAAATATGGTGCGGGACTTAAGACTCTCAGTGGTGAGTTTTAACTAGTTTTATGTGTACATAATCATCACACTTCCAATAATCTAGTTACTATTCAAAATAAAAAGGCTAAATAAGCACGTTAAATTAAAAAGCAGATCAAAATCAACTTTTGAGAAAGTGGAATCATTATGTTTATACCAACAATGTATATTCCAACAGATTTAGTAATACCAGTTCTGGTAGACTTACAAAACTACAGTAATAACCACAATTATGATATTTTTGGAATTATTTGTCATATTGGTTCTCCATTACATTTCTTATAATGGCCACGGTTGATTGAAGAACCAATAAGACAAATAATACCAAAAATAAATTTCTTATTTATCAATTTTAATATCCTGTCTCAAATATTTTGACATAGACTGTTAGATTTAACATACTTTCCATAATATTTTTAAATATTAATTAAAATATAAATTGATATGGACAGTTTTATTTAAATCAAGCAAAAATATGGATTTCTTATGCATTTGGTTCCTATACAAGGACTACTAACAATAGTTTTTAGGCTTAATACATGGCTCTAAATGATTGAGATGGCTTATGATGGTTTCTAAATCATTTTTAAATATGATTTTCTTTGCTAAAATAAGATAGAATTGGCGAAAAGTTTATTTTAATGCATTGGTCAGGTGCAATCCCAAATCGGTGGACGTCTGTTGTTGACTTTAAATACAGCTACGACTTTTTACTTAAAAGAAATATTTTTATACTAATAACATATTAAATTAAGAAAGTAATAGGTATGGCAAACACCTATTAAGAAAATGTTTTTTACAATTTTTCTTAATCTAGATACACATTGCAAAATAGAATATAGAATGAACTAGTGCTTTTATTTTCTAAATATGTATACATACATACCTACTGGCATTTTGCTTTAAAAGTGAGTATAGACGTCTTTTCCGACACTACATACATGCATTACGCGTGCATATTATAATTGTTGATAACAGTTGATCAATCATAATCATTTACACGTAATGTAATTTCATGGCGGCTACATTAATACCGATTTTGTAAACAATGGATATTAAACGACAATTATTCAGTTACTTCATGTAAATCGACAAACATTCTACATCAACCAAACTTTCGCGAACGCCTTCGATAGTGTGTGATGCCTACATAGTATTTAAAACAAACAACATATTTTAGAAAATATAAATGCTAAAAATACTTTGTTACTTTTTTATTCTATTTCGATATTATTATACATACAAATATGGGCCAGATCATTTTACAAAATCTTGTATGTAGAGGATCTTTAATTGACAATTTTTGACTTAACATTTTTTATAACTTTTTTAAATCAATATTTTTTATAAGTAGTGTCATATTGCATAGATGGATTTATTTAAAAAAATTATCAATCTTATGTAAATGTAGAAAAATAGGTTTACCAATTATATTTCACCTGTTGTGCTATATCATTTTATTTACGTTGGTATTATTAATTCCAACATTATTCTTTTACCTTTAAAATATTTTAAAGAAAACAAATTAAAAATATTTAAAAAAAAGTATGTACCGCCGTTCATTTCATTTCGATATCTGCGTATTATTAGGCTAAAAGTGGATCACTAGCCTCTACAAAGCTTCACCACTATTACTATGGGGTGTCTACTACATCAAGCATTTATCATTCAAATAAGTCCATCCTTGGCATCTTACACTAATCTATACTCAAATTCAAATATGAATTCAACTGCAATTCAAATGGGTACCTATATTGGCTAGGTATTCATCACAAACCAATTTTGAAAGCAGAAAAATAATCTATTTTTATAACTAACTGTCAATAATGTCAGCAATGTTTTCAAAAATAGCTAGCTCCTATTATTTTAGTTAAAAACACTAATCGGTTAACAAGATACAGAGCGATTATGAAATAAGGGAAGTTGAAAAAGCTGCAAACATTGTAAGCCACAATAACTTTGATCGACATCGATTAGCTTAAATGCACTAAAAGAAATTTATCGTGAAAAATTAGGTACTTATGTATATAAAAATGTGAGAATGTGAAAGAAACTCTCTCACATTCTGAACTCTGTTGATCCTGATGTTTCTTTCTATTGTAAATCTTTTAAAATCTGCTCCTATTTTTCTTTTAAAGATAGAACTGAACTCCAATTGAAAAGTGGCGTTGTTTATAAATATACTTGTCAGGGAGATTCTGATATTTCCTATACGTCATCTGGAAGACGGATTCAGGAATATCTCAAATTCTACAATTTTTTGTCATTTTCTAAATTGTCATTTTGTACTAAACCTAAATCCAATTTTAAAATTATAGATAATGCTAATAATAATGAATTTTTGCTTAAGATAAAAGAAGCCATTCACATAAAATCAACTAAACCAAAATTAAATTCCCAACTGTTTTACTCTGGCTCTTATTTCTCTCTTAAAATCTACTAATCACTTAATTATTTATTGTAAATTACTCTATATTCTTTTAATGTAACAATTTATAATTTATCAATTTTGTAAACATTTAAATCTCACTTTCACTATTCCTGTTGAAATTTATTTGACAATAACCGAAAACGTTTGAATTAGACTAATTAATATTTTATTCACAAGTTTAGTTTTCGAAAGTAATTGTATTAGTTATTTTTCAACTATATACGCAACCTTTTTGTTCTCTCACTCATTTATTTGCAATCATAGTTTCGGTGCCAGATTGATCTTGTTAGCACAGCCTCTGTTTACCTTCTGTAATTTTTACTTACAATAAATAGATTATTATTCAGTGACATTTTAATTTAAAAATAAATAAAATTGAGTATAAAATCATTATCAATATATTTTGGAAGAGAACCGTTTAATTTTATTTTAAAATTTCGCCTGATTAGTATCTATATGTCAATTGTTTTTATAGCTATTTGTCCTCTGTGTCTTTAGCTGGATCTCATGAATACCTACTTCTTGTCGACACCCCGCCGTTTTTGTCCCAAAGGTGGAAATGAATGTTTCTATGTTTTATAGATGCTGTCATTGAAAAGTTGAAAAGTTGGTCGATAGTTGTAATTTTTGGTTTGCCTATTGTAGGTAAAAATAAGACCTACCTACCCACGCATGTTTTAAAAAGTCTTTTGATTGTTATTAAAATTTATGTAGCTGTACTTCTAATAGGCAACATTCTGGTGGAGGCATCAAATAATTTATGAATTCTTTGCATATTTTTCTTATGATTGCTACACGGAAATCATTGTTAAAGCTTAATTTATTTATTCTAATGTTTAATAAAAGAAAATTGTTTGAAAATATGATTGTTTTTTCATACAAAGGAAAAATAGAAAATATTTGAGCTGTCATTTTAATGCGCTTCCTTTTTTAGAATTGTAGAATGTAATTTATTGTGCACAGGTTTCTGACATTTCAGTTTTTCCTAACACCTTAGATGTTTATTTTACCCGCATATTGGTCGTATAGTTTCCTAACCGAACAAAATCTAAGAACTGAACATAATACAGAAATTGACTAGTTTTTAAGTAAAATGTGAAATATGGAATGTATGTAAGGTGACCTAAACTGTGAAATCGATACTATTGGGAATTTATCTACTTTGAATAGAAAATTAATAAAAACATAAAACTCAAAATTTAAAATAAATGAAATCATTTCTGGGTATTAGCTCTCACATAAAGGTCCGTAAATTTTTATAAAATGCTTATAATGTGCTCTAGAGAATTTAAGTAGTTAATTGGTCTCTATGTACCCTTGAAAAGTTTTTTCTTTTAATTATACATTTTCGCTGATTTAGAAGCAACAAATTCAAATAATAATTATGTAGATAGATTTTGTAATTGATATCTGTTTCTAAACTTCTGCTTTCATTTGATTCTAATTGTATAAATTATAGATTTATAATGTGTTTAGTTATTTATTTTGTACATTTAGTAACCATAATTTTTTATCAAATTGGTTTTCAGTTTTTCAGCAATTATTTTTTTACTGAAAAAATAATCGTGTTCTTTTACATCAAATTTTATAGAGTTTTATATGAAATATTTCTTTTTCAAAAGTTTAAAATTCAAATAGTTATGTATATTCTAAAAATACATTTAATTTTTGCATGCTACTTTTTCTTAGGTGTCGCATAAGAGTAGTACCTAACTCGAAATATATCAAGACACAATTTTAGCGAGAAAATAATCATAGATTTGAATTCTGCATATCAATATCAGTCAGTAGTTGTAAAATCACCGTACATACATTCAAAATGTGTGAGTGGATACTCTATGTAGGTATATTTACTCTATGGTATAAAGAATGAAAATTTCTAATAGGTACATAGTTGATCCACCTATGTAGTCTTAAATTTAAGTTCGCAACTGTATGCATGGATATTCAGAAATAGTGATTTATCAGTTAGAAACTAATATATTCGATATATTGTTGTTTTCTAACGATAACAACGATATAAAACGAGATTCTAGGATAACTCTAATAATGTATTTAAATGATTTATTACTCGTTATCCATTTTATTCCGCAGATAAAATACAACAGCTTCAATACTGTCCATATTAAGACGATCTTGGACAGGAATTATTGTTTGAAAATGATGTAACGTTGTCTTGCCAATCATAGCCTTCATTGACCAATATCGACCCGGTATCATGTACTGGTTCACTTCTGCTCGATGCTCCTGTATGTGGGAAAGCAATGCCTTATCCGTTCTGTTAATACTCAGATACATTGCCATTTCACTGAGCTCACTCTGCAAACTTAAAACTAAATTGCTTACATCCAAGTTTTCTGCAAAAGATTAACAATCGTAAACATTTCTGAAAAATGATCAAGAAAAAATACAAATTTATGTTTTAAATTGTGGTAGATTTTATACTACTATATTCGTACCATATTAGGAGATCAACAAAGTATTCATTTATCTAAATAATAATATAAACGAAACCTGTCGTTGCTGATGGTAATTATTACAAGAAAATAGAAAAATTACTATTTTTTACCAAGAAAGAAAGCATGTCCCTGAAAGAAAGTGAAATACAATTTATTTAATATTAACATTCTTCATACATCTGTCAAATTGACCTCTCATTGTGACTTTTAGGGCTAACAGTTTAGTTGAAATCAATCCGATACTTGTATTTGTTAGTTTGATCCATTCTCAAAACGTCGTGTATTTACAGATAAGTCTATGGTACATTATACCTACATACATTCTATGTAAAATGAGCTCTGTTTTACGATTTATTTTTGGAAATATAAATCAATTATATAGAAAATTCTAGGTATAGTACCTTCTTTTCTAAGATTTAATTCCAAGAATAATTTTATATCTTAAAATGATTATCTTACTTTGAACAGCTATTTTTGCATTTTCTGATTTTTCTCTTGTATTTACTGATGACTGCAAAGAGGCTGTAACCAGGACTATCAACGCCATTACTGGAACCACAATTACAGAGAACATTTTCGTCACCTCTATGGCTTGGTCTTTAGTAGTACGATTGGACAACTTGTCTATTTCTTGATTTAAATTAAGTTGCGTAGTTGAATTACCAAGAAATACTGATGACGAGTGGGATGATGATGGTCCAGCAGAATTCATTGTGCAATGTCACTGTTATTAGCTAAAATATTATCAAATCCTTCAATATGTGTGGAATTTCGTCATGAATAATGTTTTATAAAGATTAATTAGCAAAACCTGATTTACTTCGATAAAAATGTTTACTCCAATGCCTAACAGATTAAACAATTTTATCAAATATTATTGCCTAATATATCGATCATTATTGAATAAAAAATGTCACATTCGGTTTTTGTTGGTCAATATTTATCAGAAATGTTATATACAGTTGAATAATAAAATTTTCATTGCGTTAAAAGACCTATGAATTTATTTTTGAATAGTAATAATTTCATTTTGTAATGCTTCATTGTTTAATTTAATTTTTCTTTCAACAAGAATTTGAGATATCTAGATTGAATTCTTAGCTTTTAAATTAATTAAAAATTATTTACCTTCAGTTTACGAGTTCATATCATTGCAAAGAAATATAAAATGCAACATTTGTGCTCGTTTTATAGTTCTTGAAGTTTTCTAATAGAAGTAAATTAGATAGTGATAAAAAGGGGATTAATAGAGATAATGTTAATAGTATAGGTATTATGATACATTAATGTTCAGTTGCATATACAGAACCTAAATGTATTTCACTTTTTATCTAGATTATGAATTCAGTTTTAGGCGTTTCGGAGATCTTTTAAAACAAATTACCTACATGATTAGGAAAAAGATGATAGGATTTTTACAAAAATGTAATAATATATTTAGTTTTAAATAATTATGAGTAGGACACTAAGAAAGTATATATATAATATGAGTCTATCTATAGTGTGTTCTGCCGAATCAGTTTTATTAGGCTGGTTCAATTCTATGGCATCCACTTTCTCAATCCTTCTCGGTTTGCTGTCCGGTCATTCAATTCTCTATGGGTATTTGGTTTGAATTCTTCTAACATTCTTTTTCTTGGTTTTCCTTTTCCACGTTTCCCTAGAAATCGACCTTCCAGAATTGCTTTGACTATTCCTTCTCCACGTA
>JAUYWI010017453.1:0-18962 GCA_034780595.1 Parotoplana pacifica
GGAATTTTGGTATCCCATTTTTTAACAGCACTGTAGTTAACAACTCTACTATCTATGTATACTGTCATTGAATTTTATTACTAGGTAGGTAATTTATTGGAGACTCAGGTTCTATTGGAGGCCTGGGTTCTATTTCACTGGATCACTTGGACCCCAGGTTCTATTAGAGGCCCGGGTTCTATTAGAGTAAAGACAGTATTCCCTAGAGAGAGTTAACATCCAATAATGATTTCTCATATTGCAGGGTTTGAGCTGGCCTTTTTAATCTTTAATTTATTAAATGACAGTTTGATAATTGTTGACTATGATAGAGTTAAGTACACTGTATTTTAATATTCTATTATAGGTTATTTAATGAATTTTATATATTTATTCTATGCAGTTGCCATGGTTTAAGTATAATTATTTTTAATTAATTAAGAAATTCCCACTGAAATAAATAGAGCAGTGTAGTTTCTACATTGTTTTACTAAGTTGAATAATTTAAATCATACTACTGTGGTGGCACTATTTTTTATTTTACTATACAAGGTGTGTATAAATAAAGTAATGCTACATCAATTAATAATATTTCTGTAATAAATTTGAACCATACCACATGAAATAAAGTTCATAAGTATGACATTAAAATAACAAAACTAATGGTCCTTACATAATATAATTTTCAAAAAATCCACTTACTTTGTCAATGTCTTTTTGCATTCTGGAATGAACAGATTGGCAAACATTATTGTTAATCTCGCCAATGGCATCCATAATTTCAGTCTACAGTTGATTGATAGTACAATGATTAGCAACATAGACTATGAAATCACAGTGGGTTAGGTCTGGCAAATCATCTTTTGAAACATAAATCCATCTTGTTCTGGAAATCTGTGCATGGCCTAGTTTTGTAGCATGTGAAGTTATGTATACTTGTTGACTGTACCATCATGGAAAAAATATTAATAGACACCCTGTATATATAAAATATTCACCAAACTTTTCTTTTACTAGTAAGCAACTCGTCCAATTTGATACTGTAATTGTACCCTTGCTTCTGTTGTTGATCTGTAGCTTACTGTCTATACAGAGCATTATAAAAAATAGGAGGACAACTTTTTTAAATGTTTATTTTGTAGACCCTGAAAGCATGGAATGTACTGTCATAATAGTAATGTGCAAATTTGCTGAATAAATCTGAACCTCATTCACTGAATTTTCATCAGATATCTTGAATTTTACTCTCAATACTTTTACATTATAAAACATTAATCCCTGTTTATATAAGTGGCATTTTATTTATTTTTTAGATCTGTTTATATCCTTCATCAAATTATTTACTCACTTCAGATGATGGTAAGCTATGATACATTAATTTATTCCTTGAAAAAGAGCAACTACTTATCTATACCCAAAGCTATTTTGTTCTATTTTTTAATACTGTGAAATGTTAATGAAAATATTAGGTTTTCTATATCAAATGTGAATTTTTTTTATTTATGACATCAGTAGAGAAATCAAATGTGACTTAGCCAAATCAAATGTGAAAAAAAGTTTAATTTTAGATATATATTACATTATGCATTCATATTTAAACAGGTTTATCCCTAGGTCTACTTCAAATAGATGGTTTGGTATAAAATTTGCTAAGATTCAATGGCATTTTTAAAAACATTCAATATGGTGGCTAAGCAAGGGGTGGATGACATCATTGTCCAATTAATTTCCAATTTGATGTAGGCGCTCAGTAGCACAAATCTATAAATATTTTCCCCAAAGCTATTGAAGATTGATTTTTGAGACAGTAATCGATTTCTAGAGTTGAGGGGGTGGGCAAAATTGATATTCAATATTTTGTGTTACTAAGCATCTAATGTAGTTAGTTACACATCAAATTTGAAGTCAATTAGACAAACTAAATTTTTGGACCTAATGGTGTCATCAGTCTCCCATCGCACTCCCATATTGACTTTTCAAAAAAGTCATCGAATTTTTCTAAGATACCTGTGTCCCAAATTTTAGCCCAAAGTATCTATCAGGTAAGCTAGGGATAAACCTGTTTACCGCCACTCTTCTGACACCCTCCCTGTATTATGTAGATTATTGTGTTTTCACATACCTAATTACAATATTTCCAAAGTATAAAAACAAAACCCTGTAGCATATAGAAAATATAAAATGTACCTACTTTATACCTAGTTATTTGTCTTATTTGATCTAGAAAACCTATAAATTAAAATTGGTTATAAAAAAGCACCTCTATTTAGGATATTTAACGAAAAAGTTTGCTAAGGAATGATTGTTAATTTGGTTTTTTCTTCAATATTTTTCTAAACGTAAGTAAGCAAAATCTACATAGTTGCTACTGCAGTAGTCTGATTTTTAGGCTCTTTTTAGTAAAAAGAGCCTAAAAATATAACAGTAAATTACTGTTATATGCCTTTTCATCTTGAAGTCATCATGATACTTAAATAATTTTTGGTGAGCCTGTATTTTCGATTTTAGTTCCTATGTTTCGTTTAGATCTATCTAAATCCTTAAATTTCAGTTGACAGTCAGCGTTTTCGTGCTGTTTTAGACATCTTCTTGTACTAAACTTAAATATAGTAACACAACTAGACAACGGCTCTGGTATGCTAAACTACTAATCATAGCTAAACTATACAATAGAGAATAAAGCAAAGGTGACTCACACATGCTATTGGTGAGTAGTAACTGTACTCAAATTTGGCATTGACATTCACTGTCTGTTCTATGGTTCTCTCCAAAGATTTTGATTAAAATCTTTGGTTCTCTCACACTCCTGTGGGTAGTAAGGGGTGGTTGGTGTCTTCGCTTCATCGGTGGTTTTACAATGCTGCTTTCATGTTTACTTTAGAGATGGAAGGAGAAGACAGAGAATGAATGTGGTAGATGGATGAAGGGTAGAGATGATCAACTGCTCATAATTGAATAGAACTGCCTTGTGTTAAGTAGATAGGTATAAATACAGCGGCAGCACAGTTCACCAAGCTACTAGCCTAGCCTGTCATTTGCAGCCTATTGAGTGCTTGTAGCAGGCAGATTATGTTGGTTGAAAGTACTAAAGCGAGAGAGAAAGAGAGTAAAGTTACTGGTTCTGTGACACTGGTAATGTACATACCGCAAACAGCCACCTACAACGTGCATTATTGCATGGCACAGTGAGTGAATAATCTATCTTGGTTCTGGTGGTTCAACCTTCTAATCAATAGAGTTAATACCTTCGCTATTGTTCCTTTATAAATCATTTTTATTGTGTGTGTTGTTGTTTTCACTATCAGTCCTTTCTGCATCTGTGGTTCCTCATTGTACTGGTATTCGTTCCATTTTCTGGATAGCTTTATTGTGTGTTGTGCTAAATATAGTCTTGGCACCTTACAATTTGATTCCAGCAAGGCTACGCTATAATATTCCAAGTATTAACAGAAAACGGATTTATTAATTATTTTGTATTGCATCCATTCTAATAATTCTTGTCTTGATGTTGGACCTCCAGATACCCAATCAAAATGGCCAGTATCCCGGTTGGGTCGGGCCGCATGCCCACTCCTGGGACCCATCGACCAATGGCTACAATCCTGCCAATGCTCAGTACATGAGGCAGTTCCAGCCACCCGGGGGACATCAGCAACGCCTGCTGGACCCGCTCAAGTTCTTTGGATCTCTACCACAGGTAAGTCATAAATGGGAGTTGGTATTAGTGTTGCATGGGAGGGTTTTGGGCAAGTGTCTCTAAACTTTTCCAATTGTCGATTTTAGGTAGAAATAATTTTTGAATTTGGTCGACATGACCTACAAAACCTGAGTTATATCGACCAAATTCCAAGTCAGTATTTTTGAGCTACTAGTGAAGTCACCAATTTGTATCGATTATTATTTCCAACATTCATCTGTTATGCTGAATAGTGGACTTTGAGAAAACCGGTATAACATTTTTGTTTCAAATAAAAATCTAATGTTTGCCGTCTTAGCTGATGTTCTTGCTAAATGGATACATATTTATCTGAATCTGTGTCGTTTTCTTATTAATTAAGGTCTATTAATCCAAGTACATAGTACGTCTCTAGTGGATTCCGTTGTTTTGTAGTATGAGTGGACAAACATTGACATTTGGATGTCAAAGAATTCTGTAAATGACTGAATGTCAAATAAATCTATGTATTGCATAAGGTCATGATCATAAAGTACCTAATCAATAATACACTATGCCTACTTCTCAACATATAACTATCGTCCTTTCTAGCATGTGGAAGTTAACTTCAGTACCGTTTTATAATCGTGTTATACTTACAAGTATCCCGCAAACTATGCACTGTTTTCCTCCCCCACCTGTCTAATTTAATTGCTCTATGGTCAGTTCTGTTTCTATGGTGATATTTAACTGTTGTTACGTAACAGTTATTTATAATCTACTTTTTACTGTCCAGAACTTCATGGTTCAATGCATTTGGGATGTCAGCGATACACAATTTGGAAGAAAATATTGCCTACTGATGCGAAAATAAATTTCATTTCTTGGTTGTTTAGTTTGTTTGTTTGTATCTTAATGTTCTGAAGATAACCAACATCTAGGACATAGAGTAAAAAATTGTTACTCTATGATCTAAGAGTTCGTTAAGTTATTAAATGGCTGACGATCACAGAAGAATTTTAAGTACTAAATTTCTTTTTGGTTTAATCAAATTGATTTTTTAAAAAGCAAACAAACAAATTAATTGGCTGTTTTTCATTCTATTATAAAAATGACAAAGATTTCCATAGGAATCTATTCATCGTGTAAGAAATCCTAACCGTAATTATATTTTTCCACGCCAGGCGTTGTTAACAATATACGTAGTCCTTGATACGTACATACTTATTCATCTTCAAACATTACTCAAGTTAGTTTCTGAAGGTGTACTTAGTTTCTAAAACGCGTTTGTCCAAACCCATATTGTACTAGAAATATAGAAAGTTTCTATTTGCACAGTGTTTAACAAGACGATGGTAAATGGCGTATTCTAATGTCTTTATTACTTGTGTTAAAGTATTGGCAAAAAATGTTTTAATGAAATAATACCTATATATAGAGCACTAGAAAAGAGATATTTAATAATGAAAAGTGAATATAATTTGGAAATATGGTTACTCTGTTCACTAACTATAAAAAGCTACGCTTTGATAAAGGTATTTGAGGTAGGTATTGCTGATGATTTAGTAAAACTTAACAGTTAAAGCTGCATGCTTTACTTTCAAAATGTCAGTCTTTATGATTTATTAACTTTGTTACAATTGAAGATTGTGGTAATGGTTTTTCAAAAGAATTAAGCTGCTATCCAAAATTTCCATTCTTCCTATTTGAATTACTTCTGACTTCTAGTGAGGCAGTACCTATGTCTGATTTTTAATGAAGAATGTGATGGAAATTGGATCTATTTGTTTTGTGCTCTGGTAGGATTGTTGGTGCGTAGTGGAAGAAGCAGCTACTCCAATTGTAATAGGGTCGTAGGCTATGGCAAGCTTGTTGGAAGAATGGTGTCAGAAAGAGATTGCTTTGTGCAGTGAGGTGAAATAAGTTGTTTTTGTTATTTTGTCTTTTGTATTTCTGGTGGTGCTCTTCTTGTTTCTGCCTTGTATGAAGTTTCTTTGATAAACTCCGCTGTGAGTAGAAGAAGCTAGATGAAACGCGTTGTTTTATACCAAGTCAAGTTTTAGTTGATCAACTTTTAAACCTCACTGAACTGAATGAGGCGATCAATTTTGATGTTTCGACATTCCATTGCGTTCCACCCATTCTCTATGCATAATGATACATCTTAGCAACTTGGAGAAGCAGACTGTTGGCTGCTTCCTTGTTGGTTTGTTCTGGAATAGTGATTTTCTAGCTGAGTCTGTTTTAGTTTTAAATCATTGTATTGAGGTAAGTTATTACAACTGAATCTATGTAGGTATGCTAGATTGTTGAATGGGAACCGATCTCACAGCCAACCCTTTAGTCTTATTCTAGGAAAAAATGTTCTACTTTGTATTTCATTGCATTAGTATTTATTTAATACTGGATGATTTTATGCATTATGCTTTCATTTTTTTCGTTTTATATCAGAATACCGATGGCAGTGCTTTTCGTGCAGTGCCAACTCTGTTAATATGCTTTAAAGTAAAATATATTTTATGTAAAAAGGTTGGGTAATGTTAAATGTATAGCTTTGAAAATACACATTCCTACTCTCTGTATTTTTGACATTTTTCTCTACTAAAAGCCATGATACGCCCAGATATACCTACCTAGTATTTATGAATATGCGTAGGTATTTTGCTTCCTGTTGTAAAGAATGCTGCAAATTTTAAGTAATTTTGGAAGTTAACTGTACTTTTGTTGCGAATGTTTCATAGGTATTACACCGAGCGGACTATATTGGCTCAGCTATTTATAGATCGATTATTCATTTTCTGCACTTCACTCACTTGAACTTTTATCCACTCCATATTGTAGGTGTCTATTTAGGTTGGAGGTGTTGGTAATATTAATTTTAGAATTTATACGTCGTCATACCGTAGGTCTTCAAAAAGATCCGTGTCATACATTTAATTGTCTCTGTTTATAAAGCAAAAGAATAAACGTGACAATTATTGTAGTGTGTGACGTCAAAATTTTGTTTAATTGTTTTACTAATAGCTTATACATCCGGGATGCTGGATCGGTGTAGCTAATCTTTTCTGACTACTTAGGTACCAGTGTATGATTTGAAT
The DNA here is from genome assembly GCA_034780595.1 of Parotoplana pacifica. NCBI lineage: Eukaryota > Metazoa > Platyhelminthes > Proseriata > Otoplanidae > Parotoplana > Parotoplana pacifica. The sequence continues at coordinate 6,733 of JAUYWI010017453.1, forward strand.
GCCAAAGATATTTCGTAAGCTCCTACAGGAACGACGTCCCAAAAGTGACATTGATCATACCAAGTGATTATTTCAACTGCTGAATGCTCATCCGATTGCATTTATTTCTGTTTCAGTTCCCCGCCAATGGTCGGCGCAATAAGATCTCCACTACCTCCAAGACCAATCTCTACATCTCAGGCCTCTCTGAGAAGGACAACGATGACACGGTCCGAGCCCTGGTTGAGGGAGTAGTCAGACCCAAATCTTCCAAGGCTATGATGGCTAATGGTCGTTGTAAAGGTACGGGATAATGCACATAATGATATTCAGTTGGGCAGTCGCAAATTCATATCTAACAGATTGATTTTTTTTAAATTAATTGGTAAACTATCTTCTTTTGAAGATAGTTTTACAATTAATGAAATAGACACAACTCGTTCCCAGATGTGTATATTTTAATATAATAAGTCTTACAATTACCAACTTAAAAAAAATATTTTTTCAACTTGGCATTAGGATATTTTTGAAGTGATTCAATTGTGATAAAAAATGTTTAGGATCTGAATTTCACTCTCATTTGTAGCTATTGAAAAATTGCAGGAAATGTATTGTGTATTGAGATTATTTATGGATGCTATTGACATTTTGCAAATAATGTACCTACAGCTGAAACGGTATTACATAGTTTTAAGACTTAGTTTTTGTGATTCACTTAAATGCTGGAAATTTGAAACCACTGTTTTTTTTTTACTTTACTATAACTCATCTGGCAGGGATGTACTTTTTAGCCGTTGATCTATGTTGTTTATATTATGCTGTTACTTGCACGAATTATTAACTAATTTGACCGACAACTCTGGCTCTGAGTTTTTATCCAGTGTATTATTAATTAGTGCACTTTGTAGTTTAAAAGTTAATTTAGGTGATGTAACAATTTGCTTGTGAATTGCGTGCCTGAATCTCAGTGAGAGAAACGCGTTCGCAGGTTTTTTTGTTACATTTTTTGGTCGGGACAAGCCTGCTGTATTTCATAATTAAATCTCACGAAGCCATTTTAAATGGATAATTATCTTCTAATAAGGATGTTTGTCTTCTTGACTTGTGCTGAGCAGTCGACTTGAGGTCTACGCACTGTTATTATTTTTATATGTTTGCTGCAGTAAAGATGTCAGTCTACATATTATAGTACATGTAGTGTGCATAGTATTTCTGGTAGTGTAGCAATCATTGATCAGGCAATCGTTTCTTCGTTTATCCTGTAAGTGGGCCAATTTGGCTGGACGATTAGTGGGTCATGCATGGATTGGAAGACGAATCGAAATGTTTCTGTTTTTTAGAGTAAAGTTCCTTGTTGAAATTGTTACTAGCTGGCGCTTGTTTGGAGATTTTTATTGTCTATTTACACGTATTATACTTTTAAGGTTGTGAGATTGTTGGATTTGTTTGTCGACATGGTGATGATAATTTTAGGCTACTAGAATGTACGTCGCGATTTTTATCATTTCAATTTTATAGGCTGCAATTTATTTTAATAAAAGACGCTAATCATGCTCTGTTATTTTAACATTCAATAGATTTTTTAAACATCAAAAAGAAATTGAACGAGTTCCCCCTTTTAAATACATATCTTACAAAATAATATGATAACTTACTGTAGTTACTCTAAATAATAAATGCTATCACTAGAAGGCAGGTATTATTTTATTAATTTTATGCAAATATTTACTCTCGGATTCGAAATAATGTTGTTTGTAAAGTGAAAAGAAGAAACCTCATTAATCAGCCAAAGTGATGCATATTATAGGGTTGAGATCTGATAAAGTTGATATGTAGACCTGTTCAACGCATTCTCCTGCTGTTTATGGAATGTGAAGGTGTCACAGTGAAATATACAACTATGCAGCCTGTTAATTGTGCATTCCACTGCATTCTAGTTCCCGCCCCCACACTGGGGGGTGACAAGACCATAGGTTATATTCTGATCATCTATGGCTATTGCTAATAAATTAGTATACCAACTGATAAATATTATAAATTCTATTGTGATGTTTTATGATCCAAAGCTTTCAATATAATAGAGGTCCTACCTACACATATAATAGCTATTTATGGACTGTCTTCAATTGAGTATCAATGTACCTACTCGTACTTATTTTATATGTACTTCTCTAATGCTAAGCTCTCTGTGCTGTACATTCCAGGTTTATAGTATTGATTTAAGTTGGCAGTTGTGATTTTACTAGAGATCAAAAATCGACCCCCGTTCACATAATGGCTGTTTGTTGGTGAGAATGGATGCCATAAATACTTTATGTTTATAGTTATTGGGAGGCACTCAAAACATTGACAGATAGCTGTTGAGCTTGTAACATTGAATAAAACATGTTTCAACATGTTCCAGATATTCTGTGTGGGTGTTTACCGGGGTGATTGGTTGACTGAATGTTTGGAATAAACGAATCAACTCCTCTTACACTTATGTTTTATTGAACAAGTAACCGAAGATGCAATGAAAATGAACTACAATCTTTGTTGTCTCTGGTACATTATGTATATTATTTTATAAGTCAAGTGTTTTGTTTTGTGCTTTGACCATGCATACACATGAAAACTTTGGATGAAATTAGTCAACGATGCTGACTTATAAACACTATTTATTTATTTTTATTTAATATGTTCGAATCCTAGAGAATTGCCTTATTTTCTAGTGATTTTATTGGTTATTTTGAATTCCTCATTTAATTCTATTAGCCATTCAAATGTGACCGTATTTTATGTCTGGTCTTTTGCAAAACAACATTTTGTCAGCCTACTTTTGATCTATAAATTCTTTCAGTATTATTTAAAAAAATACATAGCACGTACACTATGATGGGTGCACTTTTTATTAAAACACGTGTAGGCCAACTTTTTAGTTGATAATTTATTGCTGGCTATATATCATTTCATGTGCAGCATAATTATAGGTACATTGGAAGTCATAGAGATACTTTTGTCAATACAAAATGAACTTGGCACATTTCACCACTCTCTTTTTTCGCCAGTTGTTTCTGGATTGTATGAATTTCTATCAAGTACACACACCCAGGCCAGCCAATGTAGGCATGTCAAGCTGTTCTAGTGCAATGTATGTATATATTATTGTAGAAAGATTGATTCATTGCTAGAACCTGCCAGGCCTACACTGAATCACTAGTTCCAGTGAATTTCTAATTCCTGTATAATAATAGGCTAATTTTCAATTCGCTTTTTATTTATGTCTTGTTGTATTTATTCTGCCATTGTCTGTGAGAATTGAGAAAAGATAATGGAAGAAAGGTTTCAATATTTTATCGATGCTGTGTTTGTAATTTTGGCAGCTAGTGGTGGGGGTGTAATGTTAAAGAGATGTTCTTACCTAATTGGATTGTACTATTTATTAAATGAATTAATCATTATCTCGATGACTAATTTTTTTATTGATTAAACTTCTATAACATTAATATTTGTTGTATGTACCTACATTCAATTATATAAATTGAATTTTGATTTCTTAATTTTATTTAGATCAATCTAAAGACGGCTAAGGACATTAAAACTAGTGTTATAAATTTTAACATTTCCAATTGTTTACACATTAATTTTGTTATTAGTTTGGTACAACTAAATGTTATACAACCAATATTATTTTATACGTTTAGTGGTATCTCTTCTTTTTTCTTATATATTTCGACTCCAGTCTGTCTGTTTTGTGCTTTTTAAGGTTCTGGATTTATTGATTGCGTATCTGAGGAAGACGCTGAAAAGGCGAAGCGACACATTCTTGATCTGCCGAAGACGAATGGAAGAAAACTCTCGGTGAAATATGCATTTGTAAGTCAGCCGACCTACTAATAATTAGCTTTATCAGAATATCTTTTTCTTGTATTGAGGTTTCACAACTGCTAATGATTGTAGTAGTATGTATAGCTTTTTCTATGTTAGTATTTATGTTTCTACATTGATTTGGGTGATGTTATCTATCCATTCAATCACCTGAGAAATTTGTGATCTTTTTGTGTTTAAATTAAGATCTTGTTAAGTAGTATGTCTTTTTGGAAAATGAAAGATTGTGTATTCATAAAAGTGTATAATTATGGACACAGATGTGCCGATATTTTTCTTGCTTTGCTTAATCATCATCGTCCACATGGTGAATCCAAAATGGTAGCTATTAAATCTACCAGAGTTTTCTCTTTTAGAAGAAGAAGAATTATTGTGAAATAATTTGTCATTAACGGCTATGTTATATGACATTCTTGGAATTTCTCATTTGTCTGGTCTGACTCAACATTGGGATAGCTAGTCATAATACTCGTAAAAGTACCTATTTATGTGTCCCCAGAACTAGGAGGTTAGTTGAATCGATAATACAGTTTGGTTGGATTGCGATCTTCGTCTAGTAGTTGACTTTGCCTATTCAGCGATCCCCATTAAATAAGATTGAAACATAAGTGCTTTTTACTGTGCCTGCTATTCTGTCGAGGTCTCGTAGTAGCAAGTACGCTATAATTTAATTTTCAGTTGGTGTTGTCCTAGTGTTAGTGTTAGTTCTTACACAGCACGACATGGAATAAATTTGATGCTTGATCAGTTCTCTCCGGGTTAAGTTAAGTTCAGATAATCTCAACAAGTTAACTGCTAGTTAGCGCTGTTGTTCTTTTGTCGTACATATTTTATTATTATTTTACGGTTTTACATAGACCTTGATCCATAATGAAGACGTCCTCCCCTTGGATAGTTGTGAAGCATGATTGATGGATGGTGTTGTGCACCTGATGAGGAGTGGTTTCATCTTACCAAACAACATGCTTAGCGATGTATCGAGTGGCTTGATACGAGTATAAGCGATACTGGTATTTAAAAAAGAAGACAATCTGGCTTCATATCTTCCAATCTATCAGAGAGATTTTCAGTCAACATAAGAGTTTTATTTTAGACAAACATGGTTACATGACTTTCTCAGACAAACATGGTTACATGAATTACTCAGACAAACATGGTTTACTTTTAGACATCTAAATATGGTTTACATTTAAAAGATTTTTTGAAGACATTTTAAACCAGTCATTTTAAAATAATTTACATTGATTAAAAACTTTTTTTTAACTTCAATGGCATTGATTATATAAATTCAACTGCTGGGATAGAAAAGTTTTAATTATATTAGAACTTTCGTATCGTCTCAACTTTTCCAAACGGCCATAAAAATTAATATTTATGGCTTTTTGGGGGCTTGCATACGCTAAAAGGCTTAATATGTCTAATTAAGTATTTAACTGTTATCTAATTAGTTTAAAAGTATCTAGGTACCTGCCGTATGCGATAGTTTTACTAAAAATTATCTGGATTGTTTTCTTTGTTGAGTGAAAGTGTTGGATTTACGTTGATCTGCCATGGTCTAGATATAACTAGCTTCAGGTCATTCCTGTCTCGATGTCCTCGATTGACATTCCTCAAGGTTGACTCATTTGCATTTCTTACCGTGTGTATCGTGTAGAAGGAGACCCAGTCAAGTTGGATTAGTTTTGGTTAAGGTCTACAAGTTGTTCAGCAAATATCCGATGAGTGATGCTGTTGTGCTGTAGCTAGCCTAGTGACAATGTTAGCAGCTTCAAATTATTCATTTGGTATGCAACCAATGCAGTAGCAGTAATAGAAGTTAGTTATTTGGAGAAAATGAGAGGCAGTTTTAGTGTTAGTACGTGTAGACTTTTTTATGTGTTGCGTTTTTTTAAAATAATTAAAGTACATAAGGACGGAGTGGGGAAGGGGGTGCATTTAATTGCTTCTGTTTGTTTATGACAAGAAATACATTAACCAGGATGCCAATAAATAAATAGCACTGCTGCTTTTGCTATACTACTACTGGCACGTAGAAGTATATAAATAAATATCAAGAAATGACTTATATGAGCAAGGAATGTGTTTGATTAAAAACTTGGCACGCTATGATTATATTATTACTTTTTTTTCTTTTTAAACGAACAAATTTAATGGGCCTCCTGTCGAACGTACAAATAAACTGTAGCGACGTGAATGGCAATTACTTTTCTTTAAAATGAGTTACTGAAAAGTTGCTATGAAATGGTTTTATTAGTTTTGTTACTATTGAATTATGCTATAAACCTTTTCTACTTTTGTTTTTCACAAAAGCAAACAAAACTGCTGTTTGCCAGAAATATAAGTCAGCCTCTAATAATAACCATTAATTAGTTCAATATTGCATGATGGCAGTAAAGTCATTAGGTCGAATCTAGCAAACGAAGCACATTCAAACCGAATCTAATTTGGTGAGTGAAGCGTAGAAATTGGATTATTAGATTAGCGTGAGTAAAGGCATACATGAATCTGAAAATAAATCGAATTATCGATTACCAAAAGAGGTAGAATATTTTTAGGGTTAGCCAGTTTTATCAGTTTCACTGATGCGCCGATATTTTTTGTATCGGTCTACGCGTGTGTGGTAGGATCAAGCGAGTTACCGGGTCAAATTTCAATTGCGCGCTTAACATAAAATGTGCATTAAGTAATTTTCTATAGCTACTATTTCTTTAATATCCTGTCATGTACTTCTGCATTTATGTTTATGTATTTTTTACATTTCAAAATATGCGATAATGATGTCGTCGTCTATGGCTGGCAGATAAATTGGTCTGGATTTTAAATATTGGTGATACACATTTATCTATCAAAAGAGTAACTATTAGTCCAGGCGGCTACATAATTGTCTTTTTATTATTATTAAAGTGATTTAAAATTGTGACAGTTTGATTTCTATTGACTATTTTTTTACCTTGGATGGCATGTTTTACATCGGTAGCGTATTACGGATAATGATGTCCGTTTATCCTATCACTGTTGATATTTAATACTACGCAGTGAGGATCAAATGAAACAATTTACTGGGTGATTGACTGAAAATGGATGGAATTGGCAGGGAAGTTTGAACTAGGTAGTATTGTTTTGACTGATTTGAATAAATAAACAGTTTTCTAGGAAATCTGATTATTTTAGGTAGTAGTTTGATATTCTTACCAGGGAGTAATAAAACTATTTTTTCTGTGTAGACATTTTGTCTGAAACTTTATAGCTTGTACGCAGTTTTTCTTCGAACGACCAGAACCTAACGTCATTGAAACGAATATTTTCTAATATGCAAGAGTTTGATGTGACTGCGCTGTCTATTCCAATTATTTCACTTGATAATTCTGTGGCATACCAGACCGAAAAATCTATGGGATTGTTTGTTTACGCACAGAGCCGGGCCCATTATGTCAATTAATATATTTTCTGTATGATTGTCTTTATTCTAAGAAGAGATGTCATCTTTGTCTTTGCTTATTTGATGATTCCATTCATAGAGTTGATTTTACACAAACTACATAAACTGAGGTGTATTTATTTTGATTAGTGGTACTAGCATATATTTATTTGTTTAGCTTCAGTCAATGTTTCGATGGTTGGGTACAGAGTTTGCCTTAGAATGGTTTTATTTGGTGATTCGGTCTGCTTCGTTTTATAGTCAGTGACATTTATTACTTGTTTTCGGCTTGACTCCCTACTTAGAACAGGATGTCGTTGATTCTCAGTTTTTTAAATCTATGGCGGTTGATCGGTTTGTTTTGTTTCGGGTAATCCAAGGTTAACTACTGCTGATTACAGAATGATTGGGGGTGCTATGCCTAGGACTTTACCACCACGTCAGCATTTGAAAAGAAGGAAAAGGGTCGTTGTATGCACTCAGAAATAATTGAAACCGTTCGGAAAAATTATTAATAGACAAATCAAAATAATATAATAATATTTCTAGGACAAAACAATTTTATCATTAAATTTAAAACTACATCATTTCATAAAAAAATAACATAAATTATTTTGAAGAAACCCCATTTCCAGTGTACTTAAGATCGCGCCAATTTTTAAAAATTATTTGTACATCAACAGCGACTACCCCGAATTTGGAGCCAATTGGATAAACATGAAAATGCGATTTTTTAAAAGAGAGATGAACCATTAAGAGGGATGAACCATTTGATGTCACGTATAGCCTAAAAGCCTCCATGTGCAATAGCGGAAGTCCAGTACTAAGTATCTATATACTCAAACCTTGGGCACCTCTTCGTTTAGGCTCGAGGGTTGGGCTCCCTGTCTATTTGAATTTTCTTCATTATTTTATTTTAAGCTCAATGATTCAATGCTTCTACTAAATAAGGTATTAGACATCTAGTAGAGCCTACAGAGGTCATTACAGTAAACGGTACAAACATCGAATACGTTAATAAGTTTAAATACTTAGGATCGATTAAGAAGGGCGATGGAGATTGTTCAGAAGATGTTCGTGCAAGACTTGGAATGGCGAAAGAGAAGTGCCATCAGTTACTGGTGTATGCAACTCTGTGAAGGTAAAATTGGTGAAAGTACTTGTGTGCACAATTATTGCAACGTATGGAGAGAAACTGGGATGCTAAAAAAGACGTGGATAGAATCGAAGCGGCTAAAGATTATATATTTTAGAATCTTTTGGTTAACCGTATTTTCTGAAAGTTATTTTTCGATGACCCAATTTAAACGTCCGAAAATCGACACTATGACTAACAAGTGAGCTGTGTGCTGTCGGAGAAAAAGAAAGGACTTTTATTAGAAGTCTGAAGTATTTGCTAATTTGATTTTACCCTTCTGTAATGAGAGGACGGCTGGGTAGGTCTCTGTAGTTGCTGATAATTTTGACACGATTGAAACTGCAAGTACGGGAAGAAACTACCTCATCCCCATGGGAGAGCAGAATAACAAAACATTTTGTTCTTTTATTTCTGATTGGCAGACGGGTTGGATAAGTTTCATTAATCACAATGTACTGCTGTGGTGTTGACACGAGATCTAGCTGTTGGAGGTTTGCATTGCATTTTTATTATATGTCGGTCGTGGACTGCTGCATATAATAGTGTTCGATCTCATCGCTCGCTCATATCAGCCACCAATTCCCAGCGTCTTTGCATGTGTCGTGTCGTGTTTGTTTGTTCGTCAAGTCGTTCTTCTGGTTAGAAGTTTGGTTCGTTTGGTTGATAGGGACCTCCCGCCCAAAATGGCTAAAAATAACCCGGCATGATTGCAAGTGTACTTGAATTTGGGGAAGGACTAGACCTAATAGAACAGAACATCGCGCCACCTAATGTTTATACAGTTTGATGCAGTTTGCACGTTGACATTAAATAATAACAAAATATCCACTGCTCAGCAAGATATTGAAAATACCCTTTTCTGTGTGTATGTTATAGGTAGCGAGTATGCGAAAAGTGCTTTTGTATTGTTTATCTATGTGAAAGTAAATTTTTATTTATATTATGATGGATTAGTAGGCAGACTAACTTTTCTTGTTTTAGGTTTTTACTGCAGCAATAAAACGGAGTGAATGTATAATGTACTTTTAATATCACCGCAAAAATTCACTTTTGTGATGCATTTCAGAGTATTTTGAGTTTAGTGTAACAGTCCATGAATAACTACTTGATACATTTCTTTTTGAATGGTTATACACGGAACATTATATAAAAAAAGAGTGTGCAATTGATGAATAAATAAAAATACATTTTAAACAGTCTAAAATGTACTTTTATTTACAGATTTTCACACTATCTCAGAAAGCAATTCAATTCTATTTCAGGCATTTGCCCCATTGAAATCGATCTGTTTGTATTTAATATTATGTTTGGAAAAAGATTCACGCAAATCTATTTCATCTTTTCTTAGATAAAAGACCTATCTCAGCATTATTATAACTTATTGTTGGTGTTTTAAACGGCCATCGAAATTTATGCCACAATTCTTATGTAGACACAGTCACTTATTCTATGTCAGATAAATTGCCATAATATGGTCGTCTTTATTTCATACAAAACATGATGATTTCACACTGCGTTTCTGTATTCTTACAGGAAAATGAAAAGGACATCTTGAATGTCTACGTGAGGAACCTGCCACGTGACCACTTCACCAAGGAGAAACTGGAGCTTATTTTCAAGGACTACGGTCGCGTCACCTCGGTCAAGCTGCTGGAGAGCAATAAGGGCTATACGGGCACCGGGTTTGTGCGCTTTTCCACGGCCCAGGAAGCCAACGAGGCGGTGGAGAAGATGAATGAGCGCCAGTATACGGAAGAGGGCTGCGATAAACCAATCGTGTGCAAGTTGGCCGATAAGACAGACCCCAGGCGGGGTACTAGCACCACGACCACCACCAATGGGACCCAGCAGCAGAATGGCCCCACTATCTCCGGTAGCAATTCAAGTTCCTCTGGTGAGGTATTCTTTTATTTATTTTATAGAGCCGAAAAGGGATTTATTATGTCCCAATTGTTTGATTGTTTCACTGTCAAAACAAGCTCATAAGTTGTTGCACATCTTCTATGACTTGTAAATTCTGTGGACACTTATAAGGCGCCGTTCTATGAATAGTTGCATATTGAAAAACATTGCTGTCTTAAAACTATATTTCTGAACGTTTCACTTGATTTGAATAACGAAAATTAACGTTTTATTGATTTTAATTTGAATGTTGATTATCAATTTATGATATTAATTTGGATCAATAATTAGAACTATAAAAAATTGTTTGTTTTTTATTCAGGTTTGAACGTTCAGAATATGTTTATAATATTTTTAGACATCTATACTGTAAATTTGAAGTGAATTGAAGCAATTTTTTATCTATATTTTCTGCATTGGGTACAATATTTACTAATCATAACTGTAACTTAAAACGAATTTAAAACTAGCAAACCTTTGAGGCGCGATAGATATTTTGATAAAAATATCTGAATTCCTGGACTACTTTTATAAAATATTAATCTTATTTTTTCTTCAATATCACAATTTTTGATATTATTGACCTCATGCTATCTTTCAAAATGACTCATTCTTATTTAGTGATTTCCTTTTTATTCGGTGGGCGACAGAAACAAATATTCTAACTTTTGCTGAGATAGAACTGTTGCTTTTTTAAATCAATAGCACAATGACTCATGCACGGATATCGCTAATTAATTCTAATTTATAGATGACTCTAATTAAATTCCACAATAGCTTTAGGGAGACAAATTCATCTTAACTAGTAAGACCCGGGGTTACTAGTACTTATAATCATCTAAAGTATACATTGAAGCAGCTTTTGTTCCATGTTTATCGGTTCAGTATTTCCTGAAAGCCATTTACATAGATGCAATCTCTGTAGTTTTACCTTGACCTTATCATTGGGATACAATTAAAAAAGTTCTCTATAATTATGTATTTTGTCTCATCATTGTATACCCAGAAATCAACTACATACGTGATTTGATATTTTAAATGTCAAATTTGTGAAATTACTATCTGTTCACGACTTTAAGAAACCTATCGTGTGATTATACCGACATTTTGAGTTAATTAAATATTTTGATCGTGACAAAAATTAGAAATAATATAATATCTAAATATCTGAGATAAAAGATGTGGGCCAATTTTGATAGATATTTTTGAATATAAGCAAACTGCTACAAAATACAAGAAATGTTTTCAATTTGTTCAATGATTTGTAAATGTGAAAGAAATTTTATAAATTAAATGGTGTTTATTTCTGTCGATAAAATGGCCCCCATTGTGGTTACTATTTTTTACGTTTTTTACGTATTCTTTTAGATTTTAATATTTTCTATGAAAAGATGTTTTGAACTTTCCATGCTACATTCATTTTGTTTTTTCTTTCATAGATTTTCAACTCTCATTTAAAATAAATTTTATGTGTTTTTTCATCCATCGAAATTTAGATTTTTATGTTTACATCAAAATAGATCTTTAAATGGAAAAGCCCTTTCTTCATTTCTTCAATTGCTATTACTTTTTTGGAAAAAATAGATATCCTCATTTAAAATAAAAGCTGAGTTATTATTTTTTTAAACAAAATGTCCTAATCTCCAGGTGTAACTGCTAACGGTGGCGGTAACAAGATGCGCCAGTCCCCAGACGAGGCCATGATCCAGCAGCCACCTCCAACTGTGATCCATCATACCCTGCCGGCGGGAGGAACTGCCAATGCTTATCTGCCAGGGGGCCACCACCCCAGTGTCCACCAGCTGCCCAATATGCTGGCCAACATGTCGTTGTCGGGTGCACCACATCCAGCACTGCTCCAGGCCGGACTCTTTCCCCACCCGGCTGTGACGCTGAGCCACCAGTTGGCTACCTTCCAGGTGGGTT